>CAJHQP010000137.1:0-273901 GCA_905132765.1 Moricandia arvensis
TTACGTTTGATGTTGGTAGAAACATAACAACAACAAAATAATAAGACTTACATTTTTCTCTTTTCACATCTCACATCCTCTCTCACTCTCTCTTTATTACCACGCAGAAACAAAGTAACATAATATATATATATATATATATATTTATATAAATCATTTGTTTCAATTTATCACACAACTGAAAAGATTTATTTTACAAGATGAATTCTTCTAATTCAGTTGAAGTGTATCAAACAAGAATGAGTCAAAGTCTTCTTCTGTTCCAGAACCTTTGTCCGCCATCAACAATTGGTCTATCATACAAACCCAGCAAGAAAACAAAGGTTATATGGGTTTACAGCAAACCTCATGCCCACTTCAGCTCATCTTCCTTTTTCAACAGTAACAAAAGTTGTGGATTAAGATTGAAGGTGCTTTTCGTAGAGCTGTATAACAGACTTGATGCTTTGGGAGAGCGTGGAATCACGTGCAATTAAGGACGTGTGTCGTGATTTCGTTGATTGCACTCCATAACATAACTAGAGCTTTGTAATCGTTAGCCTTATATTGAAGATTCAATATAAGTTACCTTCTTCAACCTTTTTAAGGCATATTAATAATACCATAAATGGGCCGCTTATAAGGCCCATAACAAGTTACTGAAAGCCTTTTCCAAAACCGACAATCTTATTGTCCTCCCATCCGCTATAAATATAGCAAGTGAGCAGAATCCTTAACGCCCTTTATTACTCGCTCAAGTTTTTTTTAACAAACTCCACTTTCCAAAACAGCAAAACAGCGTCGTCTTAATCATGAGCAAAGCAGGCGGCTCCGGTAAAGGGTTTTCATGTTCCGACAGAAAGTGCCCGCAGAAATTGCCACCTATCCGTACGTCTTCCTTCTTCGTCACATATTTTTTCTTAAATTTTTTTTTTCCTATTCTGTTAACAAATCTCTTTATTCTCTTACTGATCTGTCGTGTGTGTGTTGTGTAGCGAGGAACCGGTTCCAGAAAAGTGGGAACAAGGAGGTGTACGAGATGAAGGACATGGAGAACGCTTGCGTGACGAGGGTAGACATGCCTGGGTGTCCCTCGTCTAGCTTCCACTACTGGGTCGAGGAGGGTAAGAACGTCCACTTCTCCGCCCAGGAGCCCGACGTGTCCGAGTACGACTACGAGGGACGCAAATACGAAGGCACAGTTGTTTTTAATCCAGAGGCTTACGAGGTGAAGGAAGCTAAGGCTGAGCTTGTCGATGGAGTGATGTGGCTCACCGTTCCCAAGGTTCCGAGAGAAAAGGAGCCAGAGTATTATGCCCTTCACAGGTTGTTGAAGCTCAAGATTACAAGCGATATGTTTTCATGAGAACCCGTACGTCCGCCTTGTCTAGCCTCGGGATGGTGTCTAGGGTTTATTGTCTTCTCTAACTTTTATTTTCTCTTTTATTATTTTGAATAATAGGGCATGTATGACGTGGACTTTGTTGCAGTTTGTGTTTATCTATATGTTTTATGGTTTAGTGATTTTAATTTCTTCTACGTCGTATATCATCATCTCATTCATGTCATCAAAAACGGTTATAAAAATCTATAACGCGAGATTTAGGGTTGTTTCAAAAAGTAACGAACTTTAAAATTGTAGTTCTAATAATCCATGAATCTAAAAAGTTTTAATAAAACCATGGAAAATAAGCTGAAAAAGAATTAATTGGATCAATATCTAAAAACGGCTGTAAGTTCTGTTCGGTTTTAGGTTTGGGTTCATGAATCTTAGCCCCACTCGGATATTATACAAGTTCGGATTGTATTTGGTTTGGGGTTCGGATTTGGTTCTTATTTAGTTATATGTCAAGATCCAATAGAATCTAAAATAATTTTGATTTTCAAAAATATTGATTGTATTTGATTAAACTCAATATATTTATAATTTTTTCAAAAAATTTGTATATGTGGTTTTCCAAACCATATTGTTCTATTTAAAAATAATTTTAGGAGGTTTGTCCATCAATCATATGAGATTCATCCTTGGATTATACGTGACAACATTAAATTTATCACAACATACCCAAGCCTTTTGTACCAACGAAAATTATACAGTAAAGCATAAATAAATTTTAATTAACAGCTAGCACCAAATTTATAAACATAAAAAAATATTATTTAAACTTTAAAATAAAACGACATTTTTTAAACATAAGAATCAAACTTATTAATAATTGAACTTTAGAAGCAATTGTTAAAACATAAAAACATATTGATCAAATACCAAAATATATATTAAACTAATAATTATAGTTAACTATTGAGAAATACTCATAGCTTTAAAAAATCTTTTTTGTCACAAATATAGCCTTTCAGAATCAAATAACCAAAATATTTCATTTGAGAAATAAATATACATTTATACGGTTATACCCATAAGGTTAATTAATCTAGACTTAGGTTAGACTTATATGGTAAAGTTTTGAGAGTGAAATTTGATTTTGTAAGATAAAAAATAAATATTATAAGTATAAAATAATAATTTGAAAAATAGTTTCAAAAATTTTTTTGAATTTCAAAAAGAAAATTTATTTTTTTTAAAATATTGAAATTTATTTTATAAAAAAAATTTGAATTTGAAAACATATAATTCAAAACTATAAAAACTATTAATTTTCTTATTTTCTTATATTTTATTTTTATATTTTTATTTTTATTTATATATTTAGGGTATAGGAGTTTTTGTCCATTTTATGAAATATTTTAGTCATTTTTTCTTTAAAAATTATTTTTGTGATCAAAACTTAAAAATAGTCTATTTAACAGAATTACCCTAATAGATACTAGTTATAAATAATTTATTGTACTTTCTATACATATATTAGAAATTGAGATGATTTTTTGTATATTTATTTTAATTTGGATTTGATTAGGATAAAACCCATAACTCGAAATATCATACAAATAAAATATATTCAGTATTTACGTGGATTATTTATCCGGTTCTAGTAAATTGCTTTAGAGCATCTTTATTCATGATTTTTGGTGGGTCTCTTAAAGGTGAGGGCCCACAAAAATCTTAAAAACTGTTTCCTAAGAGCATAATTATTCCTTGGGATTTTGGGTTTCTTAAGGGGGTGAGACCCACCAAAATCCCAAAAACCACTCCCCAAAATTACCAAATAAGAACCAGTTATTAAGGATTTCATGTACTGTTTGCAGGCTCCATCGACACGTGGTGGTACGCAATTGGTGCTTTTTTATTTTATTTTTTTAAAAAAGGTTAGCCAAAAAAAAAGAAATTTAAGAAACTCTAAAGGGTTTCTCGGATAATCATGGTCTAAACCCCCTAATTAAGATACAGTTTTGTTTGGGTTTTTACACTATTTGTAAGTCTCACTGACATGTGGTGACCCGAAATTGGTTTACTTTTAATTTGTTTTTTTAAAACAAAAAATAATTAAAACTCCTAATGAGTCTTAAAAAGAGAAGTGTCATTGCTTCAAAGTAGAAAAGGACACGCATTGCTGTGCAGATCTTTTTGTGCTAAAAACTTAAAATGGAGGGGGTAAAAAGAAGATTGACAGCTCACTGTTTTAAACGTAGTTAATCATTGACGTCAGCGTCTTGCATGCTCTAACGATTTTTTTTTAATCTAGGGTTATACGAGGCCTATGAAGATGTCCAGACTAATCTCCAAAGAGAGGTGCAGTCTACGGATAGACTCTCTTTCCGAGTATTCAAATAGGTTCTAAAGCATGAATCTATATTCATATAAGGTGACTAGGATTAATTATGACTTAGTTTCGTGCGGCAGATAGGTCGAATATGAAATGTGTTAGCGTCTGAGACCCGCCTTTTTACCACTCGATCACAATCACCCCGGTCATCAACAAAATGCGAAGAGAGGGAGATTGTCACATTTCTTGTTTATCTTTAATGGTTTCATGAGTAGTCGCTAGTGATGCCTTTAGTTTCTTATCTGTTATTTCGAATGATTGCTATCAAAACGTTTTGTTTTAATTTCTATTCGCCAATAACATTTCTTTGAGCCTACGGACTGGACCGTATAGCTTTCTTCACATAGTGAACCCAAACAAAAACAATATGAACATTTTGTAAAGATTTTTTTTTGGTTTCATTTTGTAAAGTTTGTATTTTTAAAGAAATGAATATATCCTAAGAAAACATAAACAATAATAAAAACATAGTTGCACAAAATAGAAATATATTCGTTAAAGATAAAAAGTATAAACATTCAAAAAGAGTTTTCAACAAAACACAAAAGATAGAAAATGTACAAACGGTTAAAAACATTAGCAGAAGAAAATATATACGATTATTGTCTTGGTCGTTATGTGAAACCCCTGTTCTAAAACTCGGACGCCTAGGCGGCTAGGCATCCGACTAATCGCAGATCGGACTATGACCGCCGCGACTTTACCCTAATCGAATTAAAAAATCGTCAGCCAATAAGTCGGCCCACTTAACGGATTAATCGGCCCAATAACCAATTAATCGACCCAGTAACCGGTTAATCGGCCTATTAAAAAATGAAAAAAAAAAACTATAAAGGTCTTATTTGGGCTTATCGAGAAGCCCAATTACCTTAGCATGGTAGAAGCATATAAGACACTATATATAGAGCAAGTTTTGGTCTCATATCCCCTCAGTGCCCGATGTTTGGCGTCAAAATAAAGGTATTCACCACAAGGAGACATTGAATTCTTTATTTCATTACGCATACATATCTACTCTAACATTAATTTTGTACTATAATCACAAGCTTTTCTCCCTTTTCTTTCTTTTTTTGGGTCAAAACTAACATATCCTGTGACATTAATTTTGTACTGTAATTTTGTCTTGTGATCTAATTGGTCTATATTTATAAATCTCTGAATTTTAGTAAGAATGTGTCTGTCAGAAACATGTATTATACAAACTTTTCGTATTATATATATTAAATGTGATATTATGCATACAAATGTACAAAAAATTCCTCCCCGCGTACTCCCCGATTTTTTTCCGCTTTTTCAATAAATCGCTAGGCCCGTGTGCGCCGCACGCGTAGCGCCTAGCGAGTTTCCGAACAAGGTGTGAAACCAAATATAGGGGCCATAGGAGTAGTCGACAGCTCATATACTCCATGTTTTACCATAGATAATTGCCACTTCGTTACCGCTTCTTAAGTGTTTTTACTCATTCTGAAAAAAATTCACACAAAGGTAAAGTGATATAAGCAAAGAAGACATGTAACAAAAAAGATATAAGCTTAAAGAAGACGAGTCACAGGCGGTGAGAGAAAAAAAAACGAAAGAATTTTTCTTGTTTCAGGCTCTGTCATTTTTAGAAAAAACTTTTCTAACTTTTCATTTAAAACTTGGGTTTAGAAACTCACCTACTATTCAACAAAATCTCCTCGTAAACTCCACTTCTTACAGCGAAACGAGAAAGAAAGAGAGATCACACAGTCAGAGAAAGAAGAAGAAGAAGAAGAAGAAGAAGAAGAAGAAGAAGAAGAAGAAGAAGAAGACGAGATGGCTCAGACAACATTCCTTGACATGTCGAGAGTTCCTTTCATCCCAGGTCTCCCTTTTCTCTTCCATTACTCTCCCTTACTTGGTGCAAAAACAATAAAGTTTCCATCTTTATGAGTTTAGCTGCTTTGTTAATCCGTTGCTGGTCTCTTCTTCATGGTTCTGTTTATGTTATAATGAATACAGGGAGGTTGCACGCGACCAACAATAAGTTCTAGAGATACGGTCTGAAGGGTTTCATGGAAATTAAGATCCTCTAAAACGACAACCTTTACGTCCGTGTCGACTTGCCCGGTGTTCCAGACGACGGCGTCCGCCACAGAGTCGACGCCGTTAGACAAAAGGTTGTCTTTTTCTCCGGCGAAACTCTCAGCGACGAAGACGACAAGAAAAACGTCCGTGAGTACTCCGGAACAGCCGGGCTCGGGTGTGACTGCTGCGAAGATGAAAGATGGAGTCTTGAGGATGATTGTCTCAAGGGTCAAAGTCAAAGACCATCACAACAAGTGTACTCACACTCTCCCTCCCAACACAGGTTCGAATCCACTCAAAAAAAAAGATCACATCTTTTTTGCATTATCCATATTAAATGCTTAGTTTGTTTAATTATAGGTAAATCTGGGAGTTACAGTATGGATGAACCTTTGTTGAACATGAAAAAAGCGGAGGAGCCCCATCTATTTGTGGTGAAAGGTCGTAAGGACTCGTACACTTCAGAAGCAACAGACGATGGAGGCTTTATCTTTTCATTGGATCTGCCAGGTGTTTGTAGTGATGATATGTTGGTGCTTCCTAATGAGAATGAAGTCAAGTTCTATGGTGAGAACAAGGAGGTGTATGAGCACGATGAGAGTTGCTGTATCTTCATGGGAGCCATCAACCATTCTCATGTTTGTGCTCCTGGAGTTCCACTTTTGAGCCACAACATCGCTTGGGATGCAGAGTTTGGTGTTCTCAAATTGCGTATTTCACCCTCTAGCAGCAACACCAACAGCGAGTAGTAGTCACAGTCTCATCTCTTTACTATGGTTTTTCATTCCACATGTCTTGTTTTAGTTTGGGAGAACTTTTGATTTACTACTAAGCCTTCTGTGTTTTAAGTTGCGATAATTATGTGTGTGTGGGTCTTGCTTTTGTGTATGCTATCGACTTGCTTAGAAACCTGACATTGAAAATCTACTACAGACATAGATCAAAACTACAAGAAGTTCTCACTTACTGTTTCACACCATTGATCTTCAAGCCTCACACTCATATCCTCCCTGGAAAACTCATATAAAAGACTTTCAGAATAAATGTCACACTTAAAGCTACTCTCAAAACTAAATGGGATTGGAATTCAAATTACCTATAAAAGTGTGCAAAGCTAATAGTTATACTATTGTACAAAGGCTATAGTAGCCTAAGGTCTTTGGATAAGTCATGAATTTGTTGAGGTTGCGCAGTGGCAGAGGAAAGATGAAACATCTAAGAGCAGTTCCAGTTAGAAGCAAACGATGACAGAAGTGATTTATAAGATAAGATCATAGGAAGATTGGATTGAAATACAACTGAGCAAGGAGAAGTTTGGATGTGCAACATCACACAGCTTATCTTCTGTGATTGATCCCATAGCACAAGACACATACAAAAAGTAGAAACATGAACGTTTACATATGCCAAGAGAGGGAGTTTAGTTCAACATACACAAAACGGTGATGACCACATCACTATGCGCATTCGTATTGTAACATATATACTATGCATTGATGATTACTGACATCTTAATCACAGAATAGCATATTTTAAGCATTTCAATGAAATAACGTTTTAGTGTTTTCTAAATCATAGCTATATAAATTGTAACAAACTGTGTTAAAAAAAATGTGTTGATTTTTTTTGGGAGAATTTGCTGAATAACTAAATTTGGAATCAAAATTAAGTATATAGCAATGATTTTGACATAATTAAGTTTTTAACATTTACTTTCATATTGAGTCGGTTATACCCTTAGATTTTGTAAGTAGCCGGTTAAAATGAAGATATGACGTCTTTGATTGTAGTTGTGGATAAGAATTACATACAAATAAATACAATTACGTGGCTGAATAAAGTCCATATCAACATACTATATAGGATAGTAAACATTTAAATAGTATGGTATACATCAAAGTATGGTTGTGAGTTTTCTGTATATATAGATTGTTAGATAATATTGAGATTAGAATGCTTACTTAAATGATTTTGGATATATTCTCTATAGAGACAGCTATTGATGCTATCTCAGAAACAAAATGGCATAAATTTGTGAAATATGAGATCATACTTAATGGGTTTCAAACACACTCCGCATGCCGAGTTTTCTATTTCGTATCTTCAAAATAGTATAGAATTCCAACTCTACCCACAACCCATGAATACTAAACATTACTCTTACCCCAACTCCAACTCTTAAATACTAAACCCTAAACTCTTATCACTAAACCCTAAACCCAAATATAAACTATAATATATATATTTATAATACAAACTGTTATATTTCAAGGCAATAATATAAAAATACGTGAAGAATAGAATACCACATCTAAAATAGTATAGTAACATTTCATAAATAGCTACACTAAATAACATGAACTATACTAAAATTTTATTTCACTGAATATTGTATAGTCAGCAGATCATCTTTTTCATCTCCTTCTCTTTTCCAGACATTACGACACTCATTCGTTGACTCACTATTATTATTCTTATCAACTCATAATGGCAACAGAAAAAGAGACCTGCATCACTGTATATTGTCGAGGAGTCATCTTCTTCACCGCTTCTTCTATTTTTAATATGTCACTGGTCCGCCATTGTTATTCTTCACCACCAACCACCAAATATAAATAACAATGGAAGTCACCACTAATAAAGCGATAAATCTAATCTGCATTATGAGATTCAAAATTGAAAACAAAATATGGAAACAGAGACATTGTTATAAAAATCAATGATCTGAGAGGAAGAGAAAAGAAAAATGAAATAAAAGAGAGAAAATAGAAAAATGTTGAATCAGTAGTTTTAAAGGGTATTTTGGCAAATAAGATAGAAAATATGTTGAATATCATGGTCAACTTATTTTTTAGTTAGAAAGTGAATTATAATTTTTTTGGTGGTCATACAATGCAATTTCCCATTTTTTTTCTCGTAAGACAGTGCAGTATTTTAAATTGTTTTAACAAATTTTATTTTAGTGTTTCTTAATTTCAAATACATAATTTCAGAATAGCAAATTTTTCCTGTGAGAAGAATGCTTCTTTGCTCTTAAATTTATTTGGTAAAACAATAGCAAATATTGTAAATTCATCACAGCATATTAGTAAAAGCTAGAGGAATTAAAATCTTTTGATACAAAACATTGTTCTCGTTTGTAACCGGAGATGGCGCGTGCTTCTCTTTGAAACCATCTTCACAAGTTTCCGGTGCATCCAAAGCAGCACTCACATGCACATTAGCACTTCTATAATCTCCAGATTTAACGTTCATCAAAGCATAATGTAAAGAATCATTAGCATCGTCAAAAAGCTCTACGCAATCGCGTAACGCGGGTTCAGTACCCGGTGCATACTTTTTGCTCTTAAGAATAGTCTCAACTATGCCTTTCACGTTAGTTGTTTTGGACGCAGCGTTATTCGTTGACGCTAAGACCAATCCTACTAGACTTGTTGCGGCTTTACTTTGTGGATCTTGTTCAAGTGATTGGACGCAAAAATCATATTTGAGATTGGGGTCTTTTGCTGAAGCTGTTTTGCATGAATCTCGAATCAGAGTTTGCGCGGTTGCGAAACAGTTTAAGAAGAGAAAGAACATTACAATTGAAACGTAGAACTTCATGTTTTTTTTTTCTTTGTGAGAGATGAGAAGAGATGATTATGATGTTCACTTTGTGATTCACGAGGCTGTTATATATATATATATATATATATATCTGACGTAAGGGCTATATTTACCTTTCTTATATGTTAATGTTTCCTGTTTTTTTGTGCGTTATGATAATAAAAAAGAATATTTCAGTTTTAGAAAGAAGATACTATGCCAAATTAAGAACTTGATTTACATTTTTGAAAAATCCTAACGTATTCGCTTTTAAGGATTATTTCTCAAATTGTCAGTTTATCTTAACTTGGTCAACATGTAATAATAGCTTTCCATATACACGTTAGATTTAGTCAACTGGTATTAATGTGTCATAGGGATTTGTTAAATATTACTTAAAACTTAATTTTAAATTCAAAGATGTACCCCAAATCAAATTAAATGCAAAATTAATTTAAAACACTAGTGAAATTACAAACATCATCTTATAACTAAACAAAAAACAGTATTATAGTTTACTATTATAACCCCGTGAGTTTGAAAACTTTCATAATTTCCTGAAAGTCTTTTCATGATGTATATCTTAAAAATAATTTATAAATTTTGTAAAAAATATTTTGATTAGTAAAAAAATCGTAATAATATAATTATAGACATTTAAAAATGATGTAAATTTAAATTTACTAAAATTGAATAGTTTTCAACATAAATGAGTGAATGTACGTTAGTCATGATATTCTTTGATTTATGGTTAGGTAACTATGTAATAGTATTGTATGTGTGTTTTAGGGTTAGATTGTGATATCTTAATTGTTTTTCAAAAACTAAATTTGACCTATATGTGTTTAGTTTTATGTATATTAAACACTTTATAAGTTTATTTTAATTTTAATAAAGTTTTTGTATGTGATTTAGTAATATATTTAATTTTGGGGTTTTGCAAGACTTAAATTTTTAAATATATAATGCACTAGAAGACTTACTGGAAGACTTAACTACCATTTTCCGCTTAAAATTTTAAAAGAATGTAGGTTTTCCGCCTAATTGTTAAGTCTTCCAGTGGATGTCTTAAATCTTTCATAAGATTTAGTGTATTAGATCTTAAAAACAATTTAATAATTTCATAAGAAATATTTTGGTTAGGGAAAATTCCTAATCATCTAAATATAAACATTTTAAGTGATATAAATTTTAATTTTAAAGTTTATTTAAGTCTTATGAAGTGTTTGTTTATAATTAGATAGTTATTTTGAGTTTAGGTTATAAGTGACTTAGGTCTTCCAACAAATAATACACTCAAAAATTTATGCGGAAGTCTTCTGGGTGAATAATAAATTTAAGGTTTAGAAGACTTTCAAGTAAGTCTTCCAGAAGGTACTTGAAAGTCTTCTGAATCGAAAATATTTACTTTTATTGGAATTTTTGTCTTCTTATATAAAGAAAAATTTACACACTATCTTTTTTATTCTCAAATGACTGCAACAAAGGGTAATTTTTTCATTCTAAGCTCTCCAATCTCTCTTTAATCTGTTTGAACTTAAAAAACCAAACTTTATATTAATTTTTCATTTTTATCTCATGTTTCTCAATTATTTATTTTATTTTTGCAGGTTTTTCATTACATAGTTCCCATCTTCTACTTCTTTAAAGGTAGATCTATAAATCAAATTTTTTTATTTGGTAATCTCTTGTTGCTTAGAGTTCTTAACTTTTGAAAAATGTTTTTGTTGTTTTAAGTTCTTACCTTATTTTTGACGTTTTTTAATATTTAGTCAATTAAATGCTTTTGGATATACATGTTTTTCAGATCTGAGACAACTTGGAAGACTTTCAGGGAAGTTTTCTCGTAAGTCTTCTAACATTTAATGCACTAGACCATATCTCATCTTTCATAAAACAAAACCAAACTTTATATCAATTTCTTATTTTTATCTCATGTCTTTCTTACTTATTTATTTTGTTTGGATATGCAGGTTTTTTCCAGATCTAAGATGACTTGGAAGACTTCCAGGGAAGTCTTCTCGGAAGTCTTCTAACATATAATGTGCTAAAAGACCTTCTGGAAGTCTTCTGACGGAATCTTCTCTCATGTTAAGTGAAGTCCAAACTTGTTTTTGTAGAGAAGTGATCTATAATAATTTTGTTTATGGTTGTTTTGTGATTTGTAGGTGTACTCTTTTAATTATGATTTTTTTATATAAATTTAAAGAGATATTAATGAAAAAATTTGGTAAATATATTCGTGTCTACAATATTATCTTGCCAAAAGTACTTGACATTATTGAAGTTCTTGATACAAATTCAATAGTAACACACAATAATACAAATTAGTCAAATTTACTACGGCTAAGGGAGGAGACTTCTCAAGAAAACTTAGTCAAGTTCACCAAATATCAAATATTACATAAATACTTAAATCTATTCTGAGTATCAAGTTCTATACTAGTAATAGAATCCGGATTTGCTAATGCAATTTGCTCCAAACATGAAGGCAGCCGCTCATACCCATCTTCTGGTTCACATATATATTTTCAGCATTCAAAATTAGAGAACACTAGCAAACATAGAACATCAATGTCAAAAAATTAACTCATAAGACTTCTAGGGAAGTCTTTATCATTATCTAGAAACATTATAAACATATTTGATAACCTCTAAATTATCACCAATAAAGTTATGAATTTTATTCAAGACCCTAAATATTGTCTAAAACACATGAACTAACAATAAAAATTTTAAAAGTCATTTTAAATTTGAAGAAAATGAAAGTTTATTATACATTGTCGTAGAAAACTTTTGTGAAAGTCTTCCAAGAGAAGACTTTCTTGAAAGTTTTCCAGAGAAGACTTTCGTGAAAATTTTCCTAGAGAAAACTTCTCTGGAAATCTTACATTCATGTCATTTTTGCAATTGAAAATTTACAAAGAAAGACTTCCAGAGAAGTCTCCTCTGCAGGAGACTTCTAAGGAAGTCTTTCTTTGTAACTATTAGCTTATTTTTGTAATTCAAAAAGTTCTCAAAAATACCAGAGAATACTTCTTTGGAAGTCTTCCCGGATAAAAAAAATTAATTTTTCAATTGACCTAATTGTGTCAGAAATTTGATTTTCTATAGAAGACTTTCCTGTAAGTCTTCCAACAGAAGACTTCCACGAAAGTCTTCTCAACTTTTACATTAAGTCTACTTACGGTCGGTGGAAGTCTGCGTAGGTTACTTTTGCAATTGACTATATTTGACTTTTGTGGAGAAGACTTTTAGGGAAGTCTTTAAATTCTTCGTTCATTACCTTATGTTGGACCAGAATCACAAAATAAAAATTTGGAAGACTTCCACGTAAGTCTTCCTTCGGAAGACTTATCTGAAAGTCGTCCAATTTAAAGTAAATGTTTAAGTTTAAATTTTCAGTTGCAAAAGTAACCTACCTAGACTTCCACCGACAGCGAACAAAATTAATGTAAAAGTTGAGAAGACTTCCGTGAAAATCTCCCGGTGGAAGAATTACCGGGAAGTCTTCTGTAGAAAGTTGTAGATAGTCAAATTTCTGACACAGATTGGTCAATTGCAAAACTAACCTGTTTATCTGAGAAAACTTCCAGAGAAGTCTTCTCAAATTTTTTTTCTCAAAAAAGGTTGGAAGACTTCCAAGAAAATCTTCTCTAAAAAACACAGAGAAAGTCAATTGCAAAACTAGCATATACTTTGACCAAAAGACTTCCGTGAAAGTCTTCTCAGAAACAAATCTGGGTAAACAATTTGATTCATACCTTAAACCACTGAAAAAAACTTGCTTAGTTCTCCAAGAACACAAAACTTCACCACGACAACTACTTAATCGTTCATGAAAATTAATCATGAGCTTGAATGGATATATGAACCTTAAAAACTTTAGAATAAAAAACCTTGGGGGTTTTTGGATGAATATAGAGAGAAATAATTTTTGTGGAAAAAATATGAGATATAATAAGTGAAAATTGATTTTTGATGCATTATGAGCTTCATATCGGTTGTTCATGGTTGTTGGGTGAATTGATGGCAGTGGCATTTTTCGTAAATAATTGATGAAGATTTGGATGGTAAAGTAAACACACAATTTTAGAAAAATAAAACAAGTAGTGGCATTTTCGTGTATAATCAGAATTTTTGGGTGAATAAGACAAGTCACAATTCCAAAAAAAAAATAATGGGTTAATTCTGTGTTTAACTTCAAGTTTTGACTCAATTTTGCAAAAATCCAATATGTTTCCATATCATACATAAAATATCAAAAATAAGATCTCTTCCGCCGTTTTCATCAAAATTTTAATTATTAAAATATATATATATATATATATATACCTTTTTGTTATATATATATATATATATCTTTTTGTTGTAAACTAAGACTAAAAAGAGAGCAAAATCGTGTGTAACTTGTGTTATTCATAAGCTTAAGGGAGTTCCTTTACATAAGGATTACAACCGACACATAAATAGAAATATCCCAAAACATAGAAAAAGAAAATCTCCAAAACCAACATGCAATAGGTTTACTAATGTCGGCCAGCCCTAATCATATTTCAACTAGGATTACTAAACCTCAATGGGCTAGGTTTACACTTGGGCCGGATCTTCATGGGTCAACCATAAGCCCATCGACCATGACCCATCTAGAGGTTATGACCAATCCACTCGGTTCATAACACTCCCCCTTGGATGTCATAACCTTGTAATACACCCTAAGTGTTGCCTCATTAAAACCTTTGGCCTGGAAAACCAAATTGGGATAAAACCATAGCTAAGGAAAAAGAGTACAACGTGTATTACTCCCTCTATTTTGTATCTCATGACGATCTTTCAATCTTCTCATTCCAATCTGATGCAATAGATTCTTCAAGGTCGAGGTTGGCAATGACTTGGTGAACAGGTCGGCTGAATTGTCACTGGATCGAACCTGAACCACTTCGACCTCGCCTGCCTTCTGTAACTCGTGGGTAAAGAAGAACTTGGGTAGTATGTGCTTCGTCCTATCTCCTTTAATCTATCCATATTTGAGCTGAGCTATGAATGTTGCATTGTCTTCATACATTATGGTCGGTTCCTCCTTTCCATGGACCATCCCACAATCTGATCGGATGTGTTGGGTCATTGATCTCAATTAAACACATTCCCTGCTTGCTTCATGTATGGCTAGGATCTCGGCATGGTTGGATGATGTAGCTGTTATGGTCTGCTTCATGGATCTCCAAGATATAGCCGTCCCACCAATGGTAAACACATAACCTGTCTGAGATCGAACCTGATGTGGATCTGATAAGTAACCTTCATCAGCAAAACCAACTAAACCTTCTTGTGATTGGTTAGTATAAAATAATCCAAAATCTTTTGTTCCTTGTAGGTAACAGAGTAAATGTCAAATCCCATTCCAATGTGTGTTGGTCGGACATGAACTGAATCTCGACAACAAATTAACTGCAAAACATATATCTGGGCGAGTGTGGCTAGCCAGATACATCAAGGCTCCAATAGCACTAATGTATGGTACTTCTGGACCAAATATTTCTTCATCATCCTTCTTTGGACCATATGGGTCAGATTCTGGACTAAGTGATAGAACCACCATGAGTGATGACAATGGATGACATTGGTCCATATTGAATCTCTTGAGTACATTTTCAGTACATGCCATTTGATGCACAAGGATTCAACCTTTTCAGTTTATGTACTCAAGCTGTAATCCCAAACAAAACTTTGTTTTACCTAGGTCTTTCATTTCAAATTCTTTCTTGAGATATTCAACCGTTTGGGAAATCTCTATAGATGTTCCTATGATATTCAAATCATCAACATACACTGCTATGACCACAAATCCTTTGTTTTCAAACTTTTTTATGAATATACATGGACTGATCGGATCATTTTTGTATCCTTCTTTTACTAAGTATTCACTCAGTCTATTGTACCACATTCGGCCACTTTGTTTTAGTCCATAAAGGGATTTGTTCAGTTTGATGCAATGTTGTTCTCGAGAACTATTCTTATCTTTGAGCTCAGTACCATCTGGAACTCTCATGTATATCACATTATCCAGTGGACCATATAAGTATGCTGTAATTACATCCATTAAGTGTAAATCCAATTTCTCTCTTATAGCCAAACTGATTAGAAATGGAAATGTAGTAGCATCCACCACAGGGGAATATGTTCCTCATAATCTATTCCTGGTCTCTATGAGAATCCTTGTGCAACGAGCCTTGCCTTATATCTCACTACTTCTCCATGTTCATTTATTTTCCTCACAAAGACCCACTTATATCCCACTGGTTTAACATCATATGGTGTCCTTATTATTGGACCAAACACATTTCTCTTCTTTAAAGAGTTTAACTCCATGTTTAGGGCTTCATTTCACTTAAGCCAATCTGATCTACGAGGGCACTCTAATATAGACGTGGATTCTTGATCCTCATTCAAATCCATAAGTTCAAGTGCTACCTTATATGCAAATATATCATCTATGTTGACATCATTTCTGTTCCATTTCATTCCAGACATAAGATAATTGATTGAGATCTCATTGTTATAAATACCATCAGTACCATGATCCTTAGCGTCCTAAGTTTCATTGGTTGGTACGTGTGGTTCGGCTGCAGCACTGTCTGGTTTGACCATCGCTGGTTCGACCTGATCAGGGTCGACCAGATCGGGTCCGACCATTGTTGGTTCGACCTCGGTTTATTTCCTAGCACCTTTCTTTGATTTCCGAGGGACCTTATCTTTGGAATCAATTGGTCTACCATGTTTTAGACGTGTGTTAGAATCTATAGCAACTTGACTCTGTCTCTCTTGGACATATATTCTTACTGGTGCATTACAAAGTGGTATATGTGACTATGTCACTCTCTTTGGGTCATCAAATGAGTCTGGAAACTGATTAGATAGCTTTTGCATATGTATTATCTTTTAGAATTCTAAATCACATTCTTTAGTCTGAGAATCTTGCCAAGACACTGATGGACGATTCTATTCTATTTCTTTTATCAATTTATTATCTCCCCCTAATGTTGGATAGTTTGACTCATCAAAGTGTGAGTCTGCGAACATGGCCTTAAATAAGTCACCCGGTGTTGGCTCAAGGTATTTGTTTATCATGGGAGAATCATACCCAACATATATTACCATCCTCCTTTGAGGTCCCATCTTAGTTCTTTGTGGTGGAGCAATTGGTACATATACTGCACATCCAAAAGTTTTGAGATGGGATATGTCTGGCTTATGACCCGTAATCAATTGGGATGGTGAATATCTATGCTCACTAGATAGCCTGATGCGAATTAACTCGGCTGCATGTAAAATTGCATGTCCCCAAGCAGATACTGAGAATTTTGACCTCATGAGTAATGGTCGAGCTATCAATTGTATTCTTTTAATGGATGATTCGTCCAAGCCATATTGTGTATGGACATGTGCCACATTATGTTCTACACTTACCCCCATGGACATACAATAATCATTAAAAGCTTGGGAAGTGAATTCACCAACATTATCTAGACGTATTGTCTTTAAAGGAAAGTCTAGAAAGTGAGCCTTTAATCTTATGATCTGTGAAAGTAATCTTGAAAATGCCAAATTTCGAGTGGAGAATAGGCATACATGCGACCATCTGGTCGATGCATCTATAAGGACCATGAAATATCGAAATATCCCACAAGGTGGGTGTGTTGGTCCACATAAGGCTGGTTATACCCACAATGGTACTTATACCCACAATGGTACTTATATTGACATTTTGTAAGGTCAAGTCTATGAAATATCTTGTCTTTTAGAATGTTATGGCTTGACACACTGTCCACAATCAGTATGCTCGTATCATCTTTCATTTTATCAAATGAAAACCATTCATCTTATTATAAATTAAAAACCAAAACATTCAAGTAGTATAGCAAAGAAACATAATATCAAAGCAAACATGGAACAAGGACTTAAAACAAAACAAGGTTTGATGCCGAAATCAACTAGACTCTTTAAGACAAACAGAAGTTTCATATTCCATGAGATCATCTTGATCATGATCGAAATCACCATTATCATCTTAGACCAAATGGGCTTCTGGATTCTTCCCTTTGATACTCTCTTGGTATAGGTCAACAAGGTGCTTGGGAGTCCTACAATTCTTTGCCCAATGATTTCCCATACCACATCTATTGCAAACTGACTTGGTCGAGTGTGGTGGTTTAAATGGTGTACCACGACCACCTCTGCCTCGACCATGGCCGAAACCGGGACCACGACCACGGTTATTGTGGTTCCCTCGACAACGGTTCGAGTAACTGTCTCGACCGTATGAGTTACCGTGCCTTCGACCACGACCATTCCAACCACCACGGCTGTGGCCATGTGGTCTGTTCTGGACATGGTTACTTTCTTTGGTTTCTTTCTTCTCATTCTTGGCCTTGTTGGCTTCTGGTAATGGGGTTGATCCAGGAAGTCTCATTTCACTGTTCCTCATCAACAGTTCATTATTAGTCTCGACCAATAGTAGGCATGAGATCAGATCAGCATAGGTTTTAAAACCTTTATCTCTATACTGTTGTTGTAACAGCACATTGCTCGTATGGAATGTTGAGAATGTCTTTTCCAACATGTCATTGTCTGTAATGACCTCACCACATAGTTTCAAAAGAGAAAATTTTTTTGAACAAGGCTGAGTTATATTCGTGCACAGACTTATAGTCTTGGATCCTCAAATTCCTCCAATCAAATAATGCCTTAGGCAATAGCACCGTTCTTTGGTGATCATATCTCATCCTTAAATTATTCAAGAGATCTAGAGGATTCTCAATGGTTAGGTACTGATCTTTGAGACTCTCAGCAATGTGATGCCGAATAATAAGTATTTCCCTGTATCAATCTTTCTCACTGGATTCATTGTTCTCAACAATGCATTCTCCAAGTCCTTTAGACTTTAGGATAATCTTAGTATTTAATGCCCATTGTAGGTAATTGTCTCCAGAGATATTTAGGGCTGCATAGTCTAGGTTGTTGAGTTTCGACATCTGAAACCATATATCAATCAATTTAGATTTCAATCATATAGTAATCAAGTATATCGACCATGCATTCAATCGATTCGACCAAGGTTAAACAAGTAAGGCCACACGACCATGGATGATGCAATAATTCTAAAGAGTTGTGATCTATATGTTTCAAGTATTAAATCAAGCAATGGATCACAACATGGTCAAGTTCTAAGTATATATGGTCGGATTGGGTCTTAAGGTCATATCGCCTAGGTTCGATTGTCCTAGGTATTAGATTCGACCAAGACATGTTCTAATTCGGCCAAACAATGTTTAATTAAGTAATCTATCAACCTAACTCACATGCAAGATCAATTAAGAATTAGGGTTTAGGAAATTAGGGTTTGGCCTACACAGATCTAGGGTTAGGGTTTTGTATTAGGGATAATTCCCTAATCAACCTAACAATCGTTTAAGTTTTTGGATATCAATTAAGAATCAATCTAGCAACCTAAGAAATGGATTATCAATCAATCTAGCAATCTAAGAAATGGATTATCAATCAATCTAACAACCTAATATAATTGAATCAAAACAATAACAAATATAAAATTCTAGGGTTTCAATTGATTTGGGGTTTTAGGGTTTATCATTCAATCGATTAGGTTTAGGTTTTAAATCAACCTAGATAACAATCTAAATCGTCCAAATCAATGATCAAACAACCTCTAATCATAAATAAATCAGTTTAATCAAGCAAAGTCTTTTAGGGTTTGATTTGCACATTAAATATATTCGATTAGGGTTTAAAACAATCAAACCATGATTCAAACAATCTACTTATCCATCAAGTTAACGATTTCTTTCTAAGTTCCAAAATTAGTTTTTAGGTCATAATATCAATCAAAGTTCATTCGATTTCATGGGGTTTTAGAAACTAGGGTTTATCGGGTTACCTTTTGTATCGGCTTGAATCGGACCACCAAGAGGAAGGATTGATTGGATGAACTTGATTCTCGGATGGATTTGAACCTCGGGTTGGTACTCGGATTGGTTCAAGCTTTTGTTCTTCGTGGATGGAATTTCCTTTTCTTCTATCTGGTTTGAGCAAAAAGGAAATACTTAGCCGCCTAGGGTTTTTGACCGAAAGAGATGAAGAAGATTAGGGTTCTATCGATGGCTTTCTTAGCTTAGGGTTTATGGAATCAATCGTGCTGATAACGTGTTGTAAACTAAGAGAAAAGAGTGAGCAAAATCGTGTGTAACTTGTGTTATTCATAAGCTTAAGGGAGTTCCTTTATATAAGGCTTACAGCCGACACATATATGAAAATATCCCAAAACATAGAAAAAGGAAAATCTTCAAAACCAACATGCAATATGTTTACTAATGTCGACCAGCCCTAATCATATTTCAACTAGGATTACTAAACCTCTATGGGCTACGTTTACACTTGAACCGGTTCTAGATGGGTCGACCATAAGCCCATCGACCATGGTCCATCGACCATGACCCATCTAGAGGTTATGACCAATTGACCATGGTCCATCGACCATGAGCCATCTAGAAATTATGACCAACCCACTCGGTTCATGACATTTTTAGTATTGATTTCCTTAGATCATCAATTTTTCATATACAGGTCGACACGCAAAATAATTTAAAGTAATGCATTTATTATTTATTTTCACTAAATAATTTTAAGTACAAAGATAATTTAAAGCAATGCATTTTTTCCTATTGAGGGGAAGAGAATAATTGGTGAAAGTTTGGTATCATCCTGATCCATTAATCGTAAGGTGTATACTTACGGTTGTTCTATGACGTGAGACTGTTATTCGTAAGGTGTATTCTTACTGTTGTTTTATGACGTGAGACTGTTATCTAACACAACGGCTTGTTTTGGAGTGCTCATCACCTCATGTCACGCTTTGCCACTCCATTGACGTCGTGTTACCTAATTGTTCATTTTATTCCATCAAATTATTCAACACTCACTTTATTTTTAGTCTCTACATTAACACAAATTTTTTTGGATTATAATAAGATAGAAATTAGTATAAAACCACATGAGTAAGAAGTCTTATTTAATAGGTATTTATATTAATATATATATATACACATATTATATTATTTAAATTAAATTATATACCATATAAAATACATACTTATATTTTGATATTTGCATTAAAAAAATATAAAATTTAATATCTTAATTTTGAAATTTGTTTTTGATTTTTTTAAAATGATTATATATTACTAAAATTATTAAATCCCACACTAAAAAGGTTTATCAATGGTTTAAAATTTCGTTATAAAAAGATGCTGATAATCATAAATTCATATGATTAGGAACTTTATTTAATAAATATCCATATCAAAATATATTGTATATCTATATTAATATCATTTAAATATAGTTATATATCATATACAATAAATAAAACTAATATTTTGATTTATTTACCATAAAATGATCGTTAATAAACAAGAATGATCGTTTGATTTATATATGCGCACCAATTTAGTTATATACTAATAGTTACTGATTTCTCAATTATTCAGTATACCCGAGGATATACCTATTTTTTGTCACAAAATATATTTCAAGGAGAAAATGATCAAAATAGACTTTATGATTACTGCGTTTTACCACATGCCAATTAACCTAATGTGCATGATACCACAATCGAATGGTATATCGATGCATCACTTTAGGATCGAATCCATAAGGAATTAGTGATCTATAAAAGTAAGAATACACAAACTTTCCTAATCTAAACAAATAGAAAGATATATGATTGGTAACAAGCTAAGATCCTAGAAATATATACAAGGTGATCTCAAGTTCATTCAAGAAATAAGTACAAGTCAATCAAATGCTAAGGATTGATCCATGGGAAAGAATAATTAATATAAGGTGATCAAGGTTCAATCTTGGATGTTCAAACAAAACAATCAACAAGTCTATAGGTCTAGATCTCATTCAAATAGATTAATCCAGTCTCGTGACAATAATTCCTATGCTAATCATGCATTAAACATCAACTTTCATTGGCCTAACACATTCAAGCATGCATAAATAACAAGTCTACTAACCATTTAACATCTCTAAAATCAATTCTCATTGGATAGACATGTAAAAGACAATATTAGGTTCGTTCAAGCATTTCATCGAACACCTTTCAGGCATGAAATTACTTAAGATCTGAATCAACTTGATCAAGGCCAATCTAGCATTTAGAGCACCTAATAATCATAGAACAATGTTAATCAAGCAAGAGACATCCTAAATATCTACTTAATCACCCTAATCTACCTAGCCCATGGATCACAAGGTGACTACTCACTAATCTCCATGAGAAACCTTAAACTCATATGAGATTCAAGACTAATTATGTTAATGAGCAAAATAAAGACAATATAAGATGAATAACTTCTTTAAAATGAGGGTCGACAATCTATTTCCCCACGGGAACTATGATATAGCACCAAATGTGTCCGAAACTATCACCTCTGTCTATTTCTCCACAAAAGTAAAGTTTGGAACCTATTTCCCCATGAATACGTAGTTCGAGATGTATTTCCCCATAATAATAAAATTAGATGATTTAATATCGGTTTACTGTTTAAAGTTAAACCGTAAACCACTTAAAATTGATAGTTAATCAAATAAGATCCAATTAAAAACGATTTAAACCTGGTTTATACTCGATTTAAGACCCATACTCATTAAAAACCAGATCCAATTTATATCGGATTGTTATTTTTAATGGGTATGAGTCTTAAATTGGGTATAAATCGGGTTTAAATCTTTCTCAATTAGATCTTATTTGGTTAATTATCAACTTTAAATTGTTTACAATTTAACTTTTAACGGCAAACCGATATTAAATTGTCTAATTTGATTATTGTGGGAAAATACATCTCGAACTACATATTCAAGGGGAAATAGGTTCGAACTTTACTTTCACGGGCAAATAGACAGATGTGATAGTTTCAGAGACATTTGGTGCTATATCATAGTTCTCGTGGGGAAATAGATCGTCGACCCTTAAAATGAAAAAAGGTTCAAACTTTATACAAGATTAGACAAAGTCTTAAGAGAAAAAGATATATGATCTAAAATTAGGTCTAAAGTGTATTTATAGTAGCTTAAAACATGAGGGTAAAATGGTAAAAAGTTTGGTCTCAGTGTCGACCGGGGAAGGCATCAACCCGCGGTTTTGGTCTGCGGTCCGTCCTTTTAAAAACTCGACCTCACTATCTTGATTCCGCGGACTGCCTTCACCCGCGTCCATCGTCCGCGGATCTTCGTCCGAATCCGCGGATGGGTGTTGTCCGCGGTTCTTTCCCGCAGTCCAGCATTGCTCACCTGACCTTGCTGCCTTAAATCTGCAGACAGACGTTGTCCACGGTCGACGTCCGTGGCCGACCAATCTACAAGGCTCATTTACCCAATTCTCAATTTTTACTTCTTTTGATCCAAGATGGCTTCAAACACCTCCAAAAACTCCAAAAGGATACGCCAACACCTAATAAGGACATATGCATGGAAATGCAACATATTGATATCTAAATGGTAATCTAAATGATCAATATATACACTAAATGATAGTCGAAATCATGCAAATTCATGAGATATCAACTATCCCAAACTTGTGCTTTATTTTCCACAAGTAAACTTTTAAGAACAAGGTGGGGAAAGGTGTGAAGGTTGGAGCTCATTACCAAAAGATACTCTTCAAAGCCATCAATATGATATCCTTACAAAATCTTACCAAATAGCAAGAGCAAGATATCCTATTAAACTCTAAATTCTCTAGGCCTATCTCAACTCCTTGATCTTTTACACTCATCATCAAGACTCCACAAACAAATCAATCAACCAACTCTCACGTTCATTAAACAATAATCACAAGTGCACGCTTGCAAATGGGCAATTGGTCCTAATCATTTGGCTTGGTGAGAAAAAGACTTGAAATTATGGTGAAGTAAGAAGGTTATCAAGTTCTTTCATGGTGGTTTACTCTCAAGAACAAGTAGCTTGACATTATGCATAATATATCTAAGAAAGAGAACAACTCATGCATACAATGCTCAATCCTCATTGTTCTACCAATTTTCTAGACACAAAATAATTTCTAGCCTTGATTCCCAATGTCAAACTCCCTTTTACTCACCAAAAGACTCCAAGAACCCTCTAGAACACTCTCACTTTTAGAACTCTTTGTTTCTTTAGACTATTAGGGATTGCTTCACTTTTTATTTTTTGCTTTTAGCTCTTTTCTTTCTTTCTTTTTTCTCCACTCTTTTGAATTTTTCTTTTCTATTCTTAGGAATTTTTCTTCTTTTGACACTCTTTGAGCTAACATTTTCTTTTATTTTTCTTTGATCCCTAGTATCTTATTTTTTTTAGACTTTTGAGTTCACTCTTTTTCACTCACTTTTCTCTCAACCCTTCAAGATCAAACATTCAATACTCTCTTCCCATACTATGAGCTAGACAATCATGAGATCCTAAAGTTTGCAAGTAATGAGGACCAACCATTGTTGTTCCCAATACTCTCAACGTTATGCACATATCAAACTTTCAAAAGAGATCTCACTAAAAATTAAGGCTTTGGAGAACCATATAAAGGAGAGATGGCCATTTAAGTCACCAAAGATTGGTAGGGAGGAATAATACTAACTCAAGTGTGTGTGAGGTAACCATGATCAAGCACAACAAAAGCCCATAAGCAAGATATATTAGGTTCATTAACTCAAATAAGATTGGAGTCAGGTTCACGGACTAGCAAGCTTCATCAATCGAACAAGTTTCAAGAGGAGTTTTCAAGGATTGAAGTCTACAAGTTCGTCAAGAAGATGCTCAAGCTACTTATAATGATTGAGAAAGGTATCACATTGAGTTCTTTTCATGAGTTCCTTACAAGCTTTGATCCCAATGCATGAATGCAATCTATATGCTTCTAGACTCAATCCTAAAGATGCATATGATGCAACTAGATGCTTGTTTTTTTTTGCTTTTGAAAATTTTCAATTTTTAGGTTTTTCTATGAAAATAAGTATGTACAATGCAATGCATGAGACTCATGACAAGTAAAAAAAACAAAACACAATGTGAGATAGTAGACTCTCCCCCAAACTTACTTCACACAGTCCCTTGTGTGAGAGTAGATTTGAAAGAGAGATAAGAAATGAAAGAACTAAGCATTTACAAAGGTGGAGATGCATTTACTTGGAGTTGGCTTGATGAGAGAAGGGAATGAGGAGTGAAAGCTTGTTGTGACTTTTGCAATTTTGACATGACCTCTAGGAAAGATTTAGAATTCCCCCAAACTTGTCTCTGAACTTATTCAAACACTCTAAAACAAGATAAAAGATAAATAGAAATATATACAAAGGATAAACATGGGAATGCCTCCCAAGTACGCTTGTTTTAAGTCTCTAGATTGACTTGGTGTGCTTGCTAGTCATAAGTATCAAAAGTTTGAACCAATGCACATTTCTTTCTTCTCCTACAAGAACTAGAAACAAAGTGTGCAAAGGATCATGGTAAGCTCCCTTCCTTCAAGCTCTGCCCGATGCCCTATAAGATTCGCCTGGATCTTTCGTGCCAGGGCTCTCTTTGTCATTCACACGTTCTGTTTCTGAAGCTCATATAACTTCACACGTTGTTCTGGTGTAAGTACACTTCTATCAAGGGGTGGCTCCACATATGGCTCATCTTCATTGTGATCTTCAAGTGAGTCTTCCTCTTCTTGAGGCTGCTCAAAGTAGCTCGAAGCCATCTCTGCGAATAACAAAAGCTAAAATAAAAGGTTAGTAGCTATACAAAGGAAAACAAAGCATAAGAAAATAAAGCTTAATCTCAAGAAAGTCTAACAACCTAATGATAAATCTACTTAGTTCCCCGGCAACGGCGCCAAATTGATTACTGCGTTTTACCACATGCCAATTAACCTAATGTGCACGCTACCACAATCGAATGGTATATCGATGCATCACTTTAGGATCGAATCCACAAGGAACTAGTGATCTATAATACTAAGAATACACAAACTTTCTTAATCTAAGCAAATAGAAAGATAAATGATTGGTAACAAGCTAAGATCCTAAAAATATAAACAAGGTGATCTCAAATTTAGTCAAAAAATAAGTGCATGAACAAAATTTTCAATCAATTGCTAAGGATGGATCTATGGGAAAGGATAACTGATATAAGGTGATCAAGGTTCAATCTAGGATGTTCAAACAATACAATCAACAAGTCTATAGGTTTAGATCTCATTCAAATAGATTAATCTACTCTCGTGACAATAATCCATATGTTAATCATGCATTAAACATCAACTCTTGTTGGCCTAACACATTCAAGCATGCATAAATAACAAGTCTACTAACCATTTAACATCTCTAACATCAATTATCATTGGCTAGACATGTAAACGACAATATTAGTTGGTTCAAGCATTTCATCGAACACCTTTCGTACATGAAATTACTTAAGATCTGAATCAACTTGATCAAGAATAATCTAGCAGTAAGAACACCTAATAAGCATAAAAAAATGTTAATCAAGCCATAGATATCCTAAATATACACTTAATCACCCTAATCTACCTAGCCCATGAATCACAAGGTGACTACTCACTAATCTCAATGAGAAACCTTAAACCCATATGGGATTCAAGGCTAATCATGTTAATGAGCAAGATAAACACAATATAAGATGAAGAACTTCTTTAAAATGAACAAAAGGTTCAAGCGTTTTACAAGATTAGACAAAGTCTTAAGAGAAAAAGAGATATAATCTAAAATTAGGTCTAAAGTGTATATATAGTAGCTTAAAACATGAGGGTAAAATGGTTAAAAGTTTGGTCTCAGTGTCGACCGCGGACGGCATCAACCCTGGTTTTGGTCCGCGGTCCGTCGTTTGAAAAACTCGACCTCACTGCCTTGATTCCGCGGACTGCATTCACCGACGTCCATAGTCCGCAGATATTCGTCCGAATCCGCGGATGGGTGTTGTACGTGGTTCTTGCCTGAAGTACAGCATTAATCACCTGACCTTGCTGCCTTAAATCCGTGGACGGACGTTTTCCGCGGTCGACGTCCGCAGCCGACTAATCTACAAGGCTCATTTACCCAAATCTCAATCTTTACTTCTTTTGATCCAAGATGGCTTCAAACACCTCCAAAAACTCCAAAAGGATACTCCAACACCTAATACACCTAATAAGTACATATGCATGGAAATGCAACCTATTGATATCTAAATGGTAATCTAAATGATCAATATATACACTAAATGATAGTCGAAATCATGCAAATACATGAGATATCAACTTTCCCAAACTTGTGCTTTACTTGTCCACAAGTAAACTTTTAAGAACAATGTGGGAAAAGGTGTGAAGGTTGGAGCTCATTACCAAAAGATACTCTTCAAAGCCATCAATGTGATATCCTTACAAAATCTTACCAAATAGCAAGAGCAAGATATCCTATTAAACTCTAAATTCTCTAGGCTTATCTCAACTCCTTGATCTTTTACACTCATCATCAAGACTCCACAAACAAGCCAATCAACCAACTCTCACATTCATTAAACAATAATCACAAGTGCAATCTTGCAAATTGGCAATTGGTCCTAATCATTTGGCTTGGTGAGAAAAAGACTTGAAGTTATGGTAAAGTAAGAATGTTATCAAGTTCTTTCATGGTGGTTTAATCTCAAGAACAAGTAGCTTGATATTATGCATAATATATCAACTCTCCCAAATCCGCAGACAGACGTTGTCCGCGGTCGACGTCCACAGACAGACATTATGCATAATATATCAACTCTCCTAAATCCGCAGACAGACATTATGCATAATATATCAACTCTCCCAACTCTGCATTCACCAGCGTCCATCGTCCGCAAATCTTTGTCTGAATCCGCGGATGGGTGTTGTACGCGGTTCTTGCCCGCAATCCAGCATTGCTCACCTTACCTTGCTGCCTTAAATCCGTAGACAGACGTTGTCCGCGGTCAACGTCCGTGGCCGACCAATCAACAAGGCTCATTTACCCAAATCTCAATCTTTACTTCTTTTGATCCATGATCCCTTCAAACACCTCCAAAAACTCCAAAAGGATACTCCAACACCTAATATGGCATATGCATCGAAATGCAACCTATTGATATCTAAATGGTAATCTAAATGATCAATATATACACTAAATGATAGTTGAAATCATGCAAATTCATAAGATATCAACTCTCCCAAACTTGTCCTTTATTTGTCCACAAGTAAACTTTTAAGAACAAGGTGGGGATAGGTGTGAAGGTTGGAGCTCATTACCAAAAAAATACTCTTCAAAGCTATCAATGTGATATCCTTACAAAATCATACCAAATAGCAAGAGCAACACATCCTATTAAACTCTAACTTCTCCAGGCCTATCTCAACTCCTTTATCTGTTACGCTCATCATCAAGACTCCACAAATAAGCCAATCAACCAACTCTCACATTCATTAAACAATAATCACAAATGGACTCTTGCATATGGACAATTGGTACTAATCATTTGGCTTGGTGAGAAAAAAACTTGAAATTATGGTGAAGTAAGAAGGTTATCAACTTCTTTCATGGTGGTTTACTCTCAAGAACAAGTAAGTTGACATTATGCATAATATATTTAAGAAAGAGAACAACTCATGCATACAATGCTCAATCCTCATTGTTCTACCAATTTCCTAGACACAAAATAATTTCTAACCTTGTTTCCCAATGTCAAATTTTCAAAAATATATTTTGGGTATTCAAATAAAAATTTGGGTATTTTTCGGTTCTTCGGTTTCGGTTAAAACTATAAGATTTTTTAGGTATTTAAATATTTTGGGGTATTTTTTGGGTTTTTAGGTATTTTTTGTGTTTGGGTATTTTTGGGTTCTTAGGTATGTTGAGTGTTTTTGGGCTCTAATATCTGAACCGATCTGGATTGTTACATACCTAAAAATTATCGGTATTTTATAGGTATTTGAATTAACAAACTGAACCAAAAAAGTTTAAATACAATATTAGATCAAATACCATAAATTTAAATAATTCCTTTTTATTAATATTTTTTTATAATTAATAATTTAAAGTAATGTATATTTTTAAACGGATGGTTTGCTAAGGTGTTTTTATCAATATGATTTTGTAAATATTTGAAACTATATAATGTAAGATGACATGATATAATATATTGTATGATACTCCCTCTGTTTCAAATTGTTGTGTTTTTTAGATTTTTTTACACAAATTAAGTCAACATATAAAGTTGTAGTTTCCAATGCATTGTTTTCCGTAGTTAACGATTTCCCATAATTTTTATCCAATAAGATTTTAAGAAACATTTTGAAATTTTTAATCTATCATTAAATAATGCATTGAAAATGTAAAAAATATATCTTTTTGAAACAATTTTTCTTTTCTAAAACATATATCTTTTCGGAACGGAGGAAGTATATGCTAAATTTTATTAATATTGATGTCTTTTTTTTGAACACAAATTTATATTGATGTCTAAATATTGTAAACTAGGTGTTTTCCTGCACCATGTGCATGTTAATTTTTTTAATTTAAATTATATTTTCAAAATAAAATCTGATTAATATTTTAAATTTTGTTAACTTATATCAATATTTTAATATAAATTTCATTTTATTAAACATAAAATTAATATCAAATAAATAATTTAATTTATTCAAATTATATTTAATATTATATTATATATGTATATACTTAAAATTTAATCATAAATAGATTTTCATTTATTTCTTTGGATTAAGATATATTAAATCAATTTGCATAATGTTAGAAATAATATAAAATTATAAAATTATCAGAAAATAAAAGATAAAACTAAACAGAATTTTTAAAACTCGTAGATATCAAAAATAAAAAGGGAAATTTTTATTTTTACCACATTGTTGGTACCTTTTTCATTTTTAACTTCATTAAAGGGATATTTTCATAAATATCATTTTTTAAGAGACAATTTTTTAAAAAATCAATTAGAATCCTAAATTTTACATTGCTAAACCCTACCCCTACCCTCCCCCACCCCTTAACTCTAAATCCTAAGTCTTAGATTAATTAACCCAATGGTTATAAGTGTGTTTTTCTCCTCTTAAAAAATAAGGGTAAAAGTGATTAAACTATTTTTGAAAAGTGGTATAAGGAAAGTGGTATTTTTGACAATTTCCCAAATATAAATGATATTATTAAAAATTTCTTATTTAAACAAAATTGTATAAAATTTTGAAAATTTTGTTTAGTAATAAACATTGTAAAACTATAAAGTAGACAAAATAATATTTCGAAATTCATAAACATTATCATATTATCTAATGTTAAATTTAAATATATTTATTTTAATGATGCTATATCAGTTATTACCATATTTTAAATAGTTTATTTAATGATGATATATAAGTTATTACCATATTTTAAAAGTTTACCAAACATAAAAATAAATATTAAATGTAATTGTCCATGTCACATTTTACCTTAAAACATGTCATCTTTTTTGGTGTGACATGTCATCATTTTTTGGTGAGACATGTCATCATTTTTTGGTGAAATTGAATATAGTGATGACACATGGCAAAATTACTTCACAATAATGTCTAGGGGACTGTCTTCACCCGCTTCCATCGTCCGCAAATCTTTGTCCGAATCCGCGGATGGGTGTTGTCCGCGGTTCTTGCCCGCAGTCCAGCATTGCTCGCCTGACCTTGCTGCCTTAAATCCACAGACAAACGTTGTCCGCGGTCAACGTCCGCGGCCGACCAATCTACAAGGCTCATTTACCCAAATCTCAATCTTCACTTCTTTGATCCATGATGCCTTTTAACACCTCCAAAAACTCCAAAAGGATATTCCAACACCTAATAAGGCATATGCATGGAAATACAACCTATTGATATCTAAATGGTAATCTAAATGATCAATATATACACTAAATGATAGTTGAAATCATGCAAATTCATAAGATATCAACTCTCCCAAACTTGTCATTTATTTGTCCACAAGTAAACTTTTAAGAATAAGGTGGGCAAAGGTGTGAAGGTTGTAGCTCATTACCAAAAGATACTCTTCAAAGCCATCAATGTGATATACAAAATCATACCAAATAACAAGAGCAACATATCCTATTAAACTCTAGCTTCTCTAGGTCTATCTCAACTCGTTGATCTTTTACACTCATCATCAAGACTTCACAGACAAGCCAATAAACCTACTCTCACATTTATTAAACAATAATCACAAATGAACTCTTGCAAATGGACAATTGGTACTAATCATTTGGCTTGGTGAGAAAAAAACTTAAAGTTATGGTGAAGTAAGAAGGTTATCAAGTTCTTTCATGGTGGTTTACTCTAAAAAACAAGTAGCTTTACATTATGCATAATATATCTAAGAAAGAGAACAACTCATGCATACAATGCTCAATACTCATTGTTCTACCAATTTCCTTGACACAAAATAATTTCTAGCCTTGATTTCCAATGTCAAATTTTCAAAAATATTTTTTGGGTATTCAAATAAAAATTTGGGTATTTTTCGGTTCCTAGGTTCAGATTTCAGTTAAAACTATTAGATTTTTGGGTATTTAAATATTTTTGGGTAATTGTTTTTGGGTTTTTGGGTACTTTTGTGTTTGGGCATTTTTGGGTTCTTAAGCACCTTGAGTTTTTGGGCTCTAATATCTGAACCGATCTGGACGGTTACATATGTAAAAATTATCCGTATTTTACAGGTATTTGAATTAACCGGCCGAAACAAAAAAATTCAAATACAATATTAGAACTAATACTAAAACTTTAAAGAATTCTTTTTATTAAGATTGTTTATAAAAAATAATTTAAAGTAATGTATATATTTTTTTAAACAGATGGTTTGCTAAGGTGTTTTTATCAAATATGATTTTGTAAATATTTGAAACTATATAATGTAAGATGACATGATAAAATATATTGTATGATACTCCCTCTGTTTCAAATTATTGTGTGTTTTTAGATTTTTCACACAAATTAAGTAACATATAAAATTGTAGTTTCCAATGCATTGTTTTCCGTAGATAATGATTTCTCATAATTTTTAACCAGTAAGATTTTAAGAAAAACTTTGAAATTTGTAGTTTATCATTTATTAATGCATTGAAAATTTTAAAAATGTATTTTTTTGAAACAATTTTCTATTTTCTAAAACATGGATATTTTCGGAATGGAGAGAGTATATGCTAACTCTTATTAATATTGATGTCTAAATATTGTAAACTAGGTGTTTTCCTGCACCATGTGCATGATAGTTTTTAAATTTAAATTATATTTTTAAAATAAAATTTTATTAATATTCTAAATTTTGTTATTTTATATCAACATTTTAATATAAATTTCATTTACTTAAACATAAAATTAATATTTAATAAATAATTTAATTTATTCAAATTATATTTAAGAATTTATTATATATTATATATTTATATACTTAAAATTTAATCATAAATTTATTTATTTTGATTAAGATATATTAAATCAATTTGCATAATATTATAAAAATAATATAAAATTATAAAATTATTAGAAGATTAAAGATAAAACTAAACAGAATTTTAAAACTCGTAGATATCAAAAATAAAAATGATATTATAAAAAATTTATTATTTAAAAAAATGTATAAAATTTTGAAAATTTTGTTTAGTAATAAACATTGTAAAATTAAAGTAGACAAAATAATATTTCGAAATTTATAAACATTATTATATTATTTAATGTTATATTTATATATGTTTATTTTAATGATGCTATATTAGTTATTACCATATTTAAAAAGTTTATTTAATGATGATATATAAATTATTACCATATTTTAAAAGTGTATCAAAAGTAAAAATAAACATTAAATGTAATTATTTATGTCACATTTTATCTTAAAACTTATCAACTTTTTTGGTGTGACATGCCATCATTTTTTTGGTGAAATTGAATGTGATGATGACACATGGCAAAATAACTTCACAAATAATGTCTAGGGGATATTGTAAACATGTTGAACAAAAGATATGTTGTAAAACATTATTGCATAACAACCATAATGTTGGGTGATAAACTATTTTTAGAAAAAAATGTATCACGTATAATAAGAGTAATAATTGGATCTATTTTAAATATTTTGATGCTGTATAGTTTGAATAATTAAGAGTAAGATAAAAAAGTTATATATGGGTCTAACAAGCTTTCTATAGTAGATTTTACAATGATTCTCTTTTAGTAGTTTATATAGTTTTACTTAATAAAATTCAATGCCCTATCCCATCATTTTAATTCATATTTTTCTCTTTTGTAATTTAATATCTATATAATAATAATAATTTTGATTTTACTTAATATAAATAATTATGTAACTTTTTTATTTTTAATTTATATTCTTACATAATTTTAAAAAATATTAAATTAATATTAGTAAAACTAATAAAATTAAGAACCTTCAACTAGGCACAATACAACACACACAAAACAACAAATAAAAACACATAACTTAATAGATACAACATACTCAGTTTACACAAAAAGGTCTTAAATCATATACAGAAACTTACAGTTTTTTAAAAGACCAAAATAATTGATTATGAGCTAATATAAAATTTAATCAAAATGACGTTTTTTTGTATCCAAATAAAATGAGACTAGTTTCTATTATATGTCATAGTAAATTATGAATTTTGGGATAACTTTTTTAAAATTATTATAAAATAAATGAGTTTATAAATTTTTTTATCTAAAATTGATATCCAAATCAAATAAAAAATTCTTTATTTGTACAATATAAAATGTTGATCTTTTATATAACAAAATAATAAATTCATTATAAAAATTGACTTCAAATAATTATAATGAAACATTCAATAATATTACAACACATATCAATGTCTATATATAAATTGATTCAATTAACATGTGTCATTTATGGCCCCATATTTTTAACTTTCAACTAGCTGAAAGTTTTCAACTTAATTGAATCCACCTAATCAATTTTCCTATTTCGACAAGCTCATTGTGAACTGTTGAATTAAAAATTCAATATGCCCATTGCACATAGTTATCGTTTCTTAGATTACTTTTAATATATCAATGTTAAAAAACATTATGCTACATGTTCCAGATAATATCTTTCAGTCCATTTGTAATAAATTTTTCAAAACAGTAAGTAAACATTATCTTATTTAAAAGTCATTATTTTCTTAGAACAGTGGAAATTTTTTCAGACTTTAGGCATGTAATCTCTTATGGATAAGCGTCAAACTTTAAATATTCAGATTTTAAAGTAACATTTGTGCCAAAATTGTTTTGAATCTCATAGCAAAAGAAAACCAAATGCTTTTACAATAATTCTTTTATAAAAGTCACCTTTTACAAGGGAGGGGAGAGAAATGATTCTCTCCTTGTCTCTACCGCTCCGCTGTAAAATCTTAGATATCGGATTCATTTCTCTTGTTCAAGGGGGCCCGACAGCACTAATCGCTGTCGGTCTCCTCCCCCACTATCATATGTTTGTCTCAGTCACATCCATTGCCTCTCTCAATCTCCTTCACCACCTCTCATTTGATGAAGTGCAGGACCACTACGCCAAAAGCATACATAAACACTTTTAAAATAACAACAATAACTTAAGGTTCCAGCATCTCCAAGCAGTAGTGATAGGTTCATAACAATGACATTTACCTTTACAAAATAATAATGTTATGCATATGAGAGTTCAAAATCGGTAAAACATATTTTGAACATGTTTGGATGGAAACTAAGTAAAATGAAACTGGACCAATGTTGGAAAATCGCTTCAGGGGTTAGAGTAACCAGCCTACCATATTACTTGATAACTCATAGGAATACAAATGAATGATTACATGCCACCACAACAAAATCAAAAGCATATGCGACACCTGCTACTACCACAAACATATAAAAAGTTGTTTCACGATTTAAACAAAAGATGTAAGACTATCGTATCCAAATAAATGGAATTAAATTAAAATAAACAACATGATTCAAATTAAAAAATAACACTAATCCCATTATCAAAATATAAATCAAAGTAAATAGTCTCATAGTCCACCATAGTATACAACAACTTTACACGAAACACATAATAACATACATAATAGTTTTTTTTGCAAATTTGACTAAAAGCTCAAAGTCAAACACAAAACTAACATTTTCTTTTTTTATCTTTTCTTTTGTCCTATTCACCCCACATGTTCACATTATTTACGAAAATGACATTAATTTTTTTTTTTCTTCTGAAAATGACTCTTTTACTCTCTCAACCTCATCATCTTCAAGTATTTACAAGATTGTCATTGCCATCAATACCCCAACCACCATAAACAACCAAGTTGAAGCTCTTAATGCACCTAAAATTGATTGACACTATCTCTTTCTTAATTGTTATGAACTAAAAACATCATCTCTTTAATTTTGTCTCCATATTCATCCAAAAAACTCAAGCTTTTGATTCTAAAATTTTTATGCTTGGTACAACCATTCAAGCATACTATTCTTCGTGGGTTACTTTCGTTTGAAGTTCTGGGTGGTTGGAGAAGACTATGTGTGCTTAGGAAGTCATCTCACTAGTTAAAGGTATGAAATTGTTTTTTTTTTCCAGATTTGTTCGCGTCGAAGACTTACCCGTAAGTCTTCTGGCTGTAGAAGACTTCCAGGTAAGTCTTCTAAGCAAACGGACGACTTACTGTAAGTCTTCCAGCTTTGTTTGTTAAAAAAAATCTAGAGAATACTCTAGACGACTTACAAGGATAAACGAGTTAGTTTTGCATTTGACCGAATTATGTCAGATATTTGACTTTTCCTAGACGACTTACTGGTAAGTCGTCTCTGGGAAAACAAAATTTCCAATATTTTATTAAAGCTAGACGACTTACCTGTAAGTCTTCTCAGGTTACTTTTGCAATTGGAAAATAAAACTTAAATATTTAACTTTTCCCAGACGACTTCCAAGTAAGTCGTCGAGTCAGACGACCTACCCGAAAATCGTCCAGGATAAGCGAAGTCGTCCAGATTTTTTTTCCGAGATTCTGGTCAAACCTTGCTTATCTCGGACGACTTTCAAGTAAGTCCTCTACCTAGACGACTTTAAACTAAGTCGTCTGGAAAAAGTCAAATATTTAAGTTTTATTTTGGAATTGCAAAATAACCTGAGACGACGTACATATAAGTCACTTAGCCTTATAAAATATTGAAAGTTTTAATTTCCTAAAGACGACTTACTGGTAAGTCGTCCAGGAAAAGTCAAATATCTAACACAACTCGGTCAAATGCAAAACTAACCCGTTTATCCTGGACGACTTACTAGTAAGTCATCTAGAATGTTTTTCTTAACAAACAAATCTGGACGACTTATAAGTAAGTTGTCTCATTTTAAAGTCAATTACAAAAATGACTTGTTTGGACGACTTACCCGTAAGTCGTCTATGTCTTCTAGACGACTTAACCGTCAGTCGTCTGCGTCAATGTTTAGTAAACTTTCATTTTCTCTATGCTTACTAATGTGTTTTATTTTGAACTTTTGCAGATGTTGCGTAAGTTACATGCAGTGTATGGAGAATGGTTTTTGAAAGATTGTTATTGGGATTTTGTGGTTGATACTTTCAAAGGAGCGAGACTATTTTTGTTGAGTGAAGGTTCGACACATGCTGAACTTGTTGCAATGGTTCAAGAAGATTATAACCTGGACATGAGCACATAATCTGTGGAGATAACCTACTTGTTACCAGCTGAAATGGTGCAGGCTCCAGACACCCCTCCTATTCATGTTATAAGTGATAGACAAGTTTGAAACTTGCTCGAGATAACCAAAACGCATGGAGTACGGATTTGTGTATCAATCCGTAGCAAGGTGGAAACGGTTTCAGAAGAAAGGGAAGAAGACGATGAAGATGATGAAGCTTATGAGTGTTTTGAAGATGATGATGATTTGGTTGAAGATGAAAATCATGATGGGGAAGAGGATGATGGGGAGGAGGATGATGGGGAGAAGGATGTTGATATCTCTATTGTTGCTGAAGCAGACGAGAATGGTGAGGATTACAGTGTTTATGGAAAGGTTAAAGATGAGGATTTGGAAGAAGATGATGATATGTGTTTTGAAGAATTCAAAAAGACTTATGCTATTGAAGGAGAAATATCGAATGGTAACAGTATCTATATCAACCAGAGTTTTGTTAGCAAGGATGCACTGCTTTCAGAGCTGCGGTTAACAACAGTTAAGCGTAAGTTCTCCTTCAGAATATATAAGTCAACAAAAACTCTCTTTGTGGCAACCTGTCGGGTTAGTGGTTGTGGATAAAAGATCAGAGCGAGTGTGAAACATGGAACAAACACGTTTTGGGTAACAAAGTATGTGGAAACACATACATGCTCAGTGGGAGACCGAATCGCTCAGCGGAAACACATACATGCTCAGTGGTAGGCTTTTCATTGATCGTGTTGGAATCATTGATGGGTTGAATCCGCAGCATATCACTGATGCAATGAAGAACATGTTTGACATGACGCTTGATTACACCACTTCATACAAAGCACTGGTATATGCACAAACATTGGTGAAAGGATCAGCAGAAGATGGGTATTCGAGTCTGCCATCATATCTCGAGCAAATCTCCATAGAAAATCATGATTCTATCACGGCTATAGAACTTGATTTTATCAATAGATTTAAGTATCTATTTCTCTCTTTTGGAGCTTCTATCAGAGGTTTTAAGTATCAGAGAAGGGTCATTGTGGTGGATGAGACTCACCTAAGTGGGAAGTATGAAGGTACTATGTTAGTTGCAGCCGCACAAGATGGAAATTTTCAGATATTTCCGTTGGCTTTTGGGATCGTAGATGCTGTAGATGACCCTTCTTGGGAATGGTTTTTCACAACATTGGCTAGTTGTTTATCTGATGAGCAGCCTCTGGTGATAGTCTCCGACCGGCATGCAGCTATTAAAAGTGCGTGTGACAAGGTGTTTCCCTGGGCAACCCGAGGAATATGTTATTATCACCTTCAAGATAACATTTTCAAAAAGTATAAAGGGAAACATCTCTTGTACTTGGTGAAAGGTGCTGCTTATGCCCATACGGTTTCAGATTTTGACCGGTACATGGCTGAGATACGGAGTGCAAACCCGGATCTTGCGACGTATTTGGAGGATGCCGATGTCAGCCTATGGTCAAGAGTTTATTGTCAGGTTGACAGGTACAACATAAAAACAAGCAACATCGCAGAATCTATTAATTCCGCACTAAAGCGAGCTAGAGGATTTCCTATTCAGTTCCTATTGAAGTACATAAGGGAGAAACTAGGAAGTGGTTTTGGAAAAGGAGAGATGATGCTTTGAGTCTCCCAAGTCACCATAGTCGTGGTGTTGAATTCTTGCTTGTTGTTCGATTGGAGATAGCGGATACGATGAGGGTCCAACCAATTGATGGATGGGATTCGTTGTGAAAGGTGGCAAAATAGACTATGTGGTTGATTTGGAACATGGAAAGTGTGATTGTGGTGTTTATGCAGTGGAGAAAATATCTTGCTCTCATGCTATAGCTGCTGGAACACATGCTGGTTTGCATATCTCCACACTTGTAAGTCCAGTGTACTCAAAGGATTATTTGTTTGCAGGATACTCGGAGAATATATATCCTTGTGTTGGACAACAAGTTGAGGAACGCACATGCTTTCCTCCGAAGGTAAAGCGTGGTCCGGGAAGACAGAAGAAATCAAGATGGCAATCTTGGTTAGAGCTATCCAGGATGAGAGGACGCAAACCCAGGAAACAACACATGATTTATAGATGCTCAAAGTGCAAGGAAACTGGTCATCAAAACCACAATGTAAGGAAACACTAGACGACTAACTTGAAGGTCATCCATAAGACCTTCAAGTAAGTCATCCAGAGTTTATTCCTCCAGAAGACCTTCAAGTAAGTCGTCCAGAGACCTTAAAGTTAGTTGTCTAGTGTTTATTCTTCCACAAGACCTTCAAGTAAGTCGTCCAGAGTTTAATCCTCCAGAAGACCTTCAAGTAAGTCGTCCAGAAGACCTTAAAGTTAGTCGTCTAGTGCTTATTCTTCCACAAGACCATCAAGTAAGTCGTCTAGAAGACCTTAAAGTAAGTCGTCCAGAAGACCTTAAAATATGTCGTTCAGAAGACCTTAAAGTTTGTCTATGTATAAAGAATTTGTGTTTAGTCTATGTATTCTGTTAGGTAGTCCAATATTCTTTTAAGTCGTCTAACTACATTAAAAATACAAATCCTAATTTATCAAGTACAAATCAAGTTCAAGTACACACAAATCCTAATCTATCATACATCATATGTTCCAATGTTTACAACAAGATCCTTGTTTTCTTTCTCATGCTGGTTAAGAAGCTCTTTAAATATATCCACCGCCATCTTATCCCTCATACACTTCGCGTTGGGCTTAACAAAGTCTTTTTGGTTAAATGGCATCCCAAGAGCATGACATTCAATGTACCTTAGAGTGTACACACCACAATCACCACCTCTGGCCTAAGGGATATCAGTTGGTCTCTCATATGTGAATGGCTCCAGTGATAACTGCTCATGTTGTTCGATGGAAGCACACTCAAAAAGAAGATAAGGCAACATGTGGAGAAAAGGCTCCATTATCACATTCAGTTCTGCAGGGGAGATACATGAACGAATGATGTCCCAGACGACTATTTGTCTCTTAGGGATCAATATCCAAATAGCAATCTAATGAGTGTCGTTGTGGTTCACTGGTGCATAGATATCATCAATATAAATCCTCTAAATCTTGTCCGTCCGGTAAAATGATGGTAAAGCGCCTGAATAATAATTCCACGCCCCACCAGAGAGTCTTCTTCCTAAAATGTAGGCATCAGGCTGCGTGTCCTTAAAATCCTTGTAGTTGAATCTCCATTGTTGAGAAAAGAGATGATCGAGGAAGCACATTCTCTCGCTCCTGAAATGTTGTGGCGTCTCCTGGTACCTTTTCCTCAAAACATTAATCCAAGCATCCATATGCTGCATATAAAATAATACAAATCATAAGATAAAATAATACAAGTCAGAAGATATCAGACGACTTACCATAAGTCATCTGGTAAGTCTTCTACGAAGAAGACTTACCAGACGACTTATGGTAAGTCGTCTATGAAGATATCAGTAAGTCATCTAGTAATCAGTTTTGTCAGACGCTTACACAATCCTCCAGCCAAGATACGGTGGTCCGTAGGACGTGATACCACCAAGTTGGACTTGTACGTGGTTTCTTGTCGAGAGGTGTTTTATAATGACTGCAAACACAAAATGTTGAAAAGTAATCAGTTTTCGTAGACTAAAGCAAGCTATTATGCGAAAAGAAATCACTTACACAGACAAGTGCCAAAGCAGCTTTCAACCAATCGGCGAGCTCCTTCAACTTTTTCTTGTCAATTGGTGCAAAGGGATTATAGCCTCTAGAAAGCTTTTTCTTGTTTGGAATGATCAATTTGGCCGTGCTGTTTGCAGTATAAGGAGATTGATGTGAGGTAGCAAGTTTCCTTGTTCGCTCAGTGTTTACACAGACAAGTGCCAAAGCAGCTTTCCTCTTTTCCTCATATCTAGCCTCCTGCTGTTGTTTCTCTGCTAGAGTGGAAATTGTTTTGGCCAATAGAACAAGGCTCCTAGATGCGGACTCATCTTCAACTTTAACACTTTCAGCGAGAGGTGTTTTATCCTTCTCCCCATTAACACTTTCACTATCCCCGGGTTCATGCGAGGATGTCCCTTTAGTTTGAGAAGTAGTGTGTTCAGAGGATTTCTCTTTCCCTTGTTTGGTGATACCAACCTTTTTCTCCATTGCTTCCACCCTTTCCAAGAGATGCTTGATCTCCTTAAGGCACGTCCCAAACCCTTCCGTCATGGCATCAAATATGTCTTTGAAATTTCTTTCAAGGTCCTCTTTGGTCATCCCAAGCACAGTCGTAGTCACCTCTGAACGAGCCTCTGTGCGAACCTCTTCACTAGCCTCTGAAAACTTCCATCCACTCTCCTCTGCAAACTTCCATCCACTCTCCTCTGCAGGTGCCCCTTTAGTAGCCTCTGCAGGTGCCCCTTCAGTAGCCTCTGCAGGTGCCCCCTTTTTAGCATATTTACCAGCTTTCTTCAGAGGTCTTGGACTCTCTTCCTTCACCAAAACTATCGCTTTCTTTGATGGACTCACAACCGCCGACTTTGTATTGACCCAAGTACCAGTGACTTCCCAACAATCTATGGTCCACTTCCACGATCTCTGATTAAACATAACTTTAATTATGTTCTCTGCGGCAAGGTCCTCAGCATCAGAGTCCCATTTTGGAAACATTTCACCATAGTCCTTCTCCACAAAGTTCATCACCGTAGTCTGCAGTAAATATACGATATGAACTTAGATATTTGACGGATTGAGAAAGATGGAAAGAAAAGTCTTTCCAAACGACTTATAAGTCGTAAAGGATTGAAGTAAATACCTGTCTGGAGATAGCATCTTTAAAGCATCTGGGTCTTTCGCCACCCATGTAAGCCACTATCGGTGGAGACGGTCTTTTTGGTATGGGATTACCATAATTAGCACTCAATTCCGGCAGAGTTGTGTACACCCAGACCTAGAGAGCTTGTATAAAACCATCAACAGTGTAACAGCCTGAAATATCTTTGCCCTTCCCAGAGTCCATCACCACCTTAAACGCGACTCTCCCCCATGGATAATTCTCAAACCATTCTAAATCCATCACTAGCCTTGCCAGACTAACACTTGTGGCGTCCCTTCAATGTATCCAGTGAAGATGGCAAGGTACCCGAGCCGCTTGCGATCCTCCCAAGACCACCCTTCGCATCTCTCAAGTGATGCTATTATCTGCTCAGTAGATGGCCCAGCTTTGACATGAACTCCCAACATCCCCCAGAAAGAAACCATGTCCTTTGTAACAACACACTTCAGTCTCTCAAGGTCCTCGATGCACTCGAAGTTTAGACCAGTGAGGTTTTCAAACTCTAACAATGAAAACCTCACAGGTTCTGGACAAACGAGACTCCATAGCTCATACTTCTTCTTTATGTCCAACTAGAAATTGAGCATGTAGTGAACCATCCTTGAAGCCCAAGCAAATCCCAGCTCTTTAAACTTGATGAAAACTCCCAACTTTGACTCCTTTAGCTCTTCATATTCGTCACCATGAAGAGCTTTCTTTAAAGCAGTATGCAACTTCGAACAATCCGTATGATATGAAATAGCTTTCATTGCGGGGGGCTCTTCCCGTAATGTATGTAACCTACGGGGGAATTTTGGAATATCCATTTTTTTCTGCAAAACAACGAAAGACAACCATCTCAAACACACAACCATCCAATATAACATTTTAATTATAAGTCTGGAAGACTTGTAATTAAGTCGTCTTCCAGATGACTTAATTATAAATCTTCCAAGACTTCCAGTAAAACATTTTTAAAGCAGACCTGAAAATTCGGAGAAGCAATAGTCGCCTTCGACACAGCGGTTATAAATCTGCCAAAATAGACAACCAAAAAGAAACGCGGTAAGAACGGTGGTGAAAACGGTGGACTTAAGAGACAACGTTTTAACTTACCTAGGGTTTACAGACACGCCTCTGACAGAAACGCCGCTAGGGTTTATAGAAAAAATGGCGCTAGGGTTTACTCTCAGATCTGAAATAGAGAAAGCGGCGGTGAGAACGGTGGTGAGAACGACGGTGATAACGGCGGTGAGAACGGTGGTGAGAATGATGGATTAGAGAGAATCGACAGAAATCGCCTTCGAAATCGCCTCTTTGAGAGAAATGGCGTTAGGGTTTCTGAATTTCGCGAAAAAGTAAAAAAAAACTGTTATATATGTGCGGTAAATAATCCGGTTAGGTTTAAAAGTACATTGGTAAAATTAAAGGCTCAGTCCGGTTTGAAAGTGCATCAGACAACTTACTAGTAAGTCGTCTACCGTAAATATATTCACTAGACGACTTACTAGTAAGTCGGCCGAGACCCTAAATTTAACCCCTAAACTAAATTAACTAACTAACCACGTTATAAAATCAAATTATACTTAAATAGAGTTGACAATACACAAAATAAACACACTTAGGTCAATTTTACATTTTTCAAAAAAACATTTATGCTTTCCAAAACCTAACCCTAAGAACACATACAATACTACAACATATGTTGGCAAAACCTAAACCAAAGAATATCATGACTCACTACTTTCACTCATCTATGTTGAAAACAATTAACTTTAGTTATATCTTAATTTATATCTCCTTGAACATACGATAATTACAATTTTTCACTTATCAAAATATTTTTTACAAAATTTTTAAATTATTTTTAAGAAGTACTATACTAGACGACTTGCGGCGGTTAGAAATGGAAAAAAAAATTGGTTTTTTTGTTCACAAGGGGCTGGTTGTAATTTCATAGCCTTTAGGTTACTTTTGCATATGATTCAAGTTTGGGTTTACTTTTGCAATTTAAATCAAGTTTTGAGTCATTTTTGACAAAAATCCCTACATAATATCAAATAACTTAACATAAGACAAACAAACTAAAATAACTTTTCCAATTAAATAAAAATAAAACATCTCGCCATTCAAATGAACATAACTATCTATACTATTATTTGCGAAGTGATTTTTCGCAACGGAGCTCTCACGTTAAAAGTTAGAGCGGTTAATATCGTTTATGCCCTTAATAAATAAAATATATAAATTATTTAAAAATAAAAACGAAATTAATATTTTTATCAGATAAATGATTAAAATTAATAATAATAAGAATTATCCAAAATCTAAAATTTATTTAAAATAAAAAAATAATTCTGATATATATATATATATATATATATATATATATATTGTGTTGTTATCCAAAAAAATCTCCTTTAGTAAAAAGATAAAACTCAAAAACAGAAAACACATAACTAAATATTAATCAAATAAAATTATTAATTTTATATGGTTGAGTGAATTCTAAGATTGATTTATTAATAACTAATATAGTATACATAAAAAATTTACATTAAAAATTAAATAAAAAATATAAATAATAATTTATTTTTATAGTTATTAAATTAGTAATATATATATAGATAAGTAATTTTATAAAAAAAAAACTATGCCCGCATGTGCGGGCAACCCACCTAGTCGTATATGAAATTTAGTCAATAACAACGACTTTGACGCTTAATCTCCTAATATTTTATATAATCAAAGATTCCACATGAATATTGAATAATATAAAATATAGAACCACACTTTTGAAACAAAAATAATATCAATTCAATCTTGAGGAATATATAATGTCCGCGTGAAGCGTTGGCAAACCCCTAATATTATATAGATAATGAGAATCCATGGAAACAGCCTATTTAAGATCACAATCATTTTAATTTATACCACTGTATAATTAAATATTTTATCAATTTTGATTTTTGTATTCAATTCAAATTATAAAATTCTTAAAGTTTGGTTTATTGATGGTCAGAGATTTAATAGAACCCTAAATTATGATCCGCGTTTCGAAAGCGTATAATATTATCATTTTGAATGTATGAATATAAAGTGGAGTTTTACAAATCCAAGCTGCAACACATCATGCAAAACCTAAACAGAGACTTAGCCGGCTCCGTTGTAACACTCTCACTATACATGTTTTATGTAGTGTTACTCGTACATACAACAGTTAATTCATCAATGTTACTTACTTTACTAAGTGTTTTCCTACACCAAGTACGGAAATAAAAGTTTTTAAAATTTAAATTATTTTTAAAAATAATTTTTTATAGTTTATAAATTTTTTTACTTGCTTACAATATCTAATTTTAATTTTTTGTTTAATTATATTATAAAATTAAATATAATATAATTTTTATTTAATAATACATATGTATATATTTAAAATTATAATCTTGGAAATATTTTTATCTATTTATTTTTGTCAAAATATATTAAATCAAATTCTATAAAATTAAGAGAAATTTTGTTAGGTATATAATTTTCAAAATGAAAAACTAATAGTATTTTTAAAATTTATAAAAATTATGGAACTAGGATGCAAAACTAATAGTATTTCTAAAATTTATAAAACTAATGGAACTGGGATTTAAAAGATTTTTGAATCAGAGAATCTAACACTCTGATGGCTGTGAAACTATTGAAGAGGAGAAAGGAAAACAACAAATTAAATAACTTAGAACAACACTCTTCGTACAATACACATACACATCTATACTACTATTTAAGAACCCACGTAAACAAAGATAACGAATGAAGTTCTTGGAGAGATCTTTTAAGCATCAAGTGTCGGGTTCAAGATAATAGAGGCAAGAACTAAGAAAATAGTTAGCTCACCCGGTGCACTGAACTTTTCTATTTCATTAATTTATTCCATTAAAACGCAGAAGAAATATTCAATGCTTAAAAGTTAAAACCAATGACTGCTTCCTCTAGACGCTATACGATGGTGGACTAGTTTCTATGGGCAGATGAGTAAATAAGAGATTCACAAATGCTTGTCAGAACCGTGAGAACTTGGTTTTCTTTCTCCACCGGAGATTTCAACTCATTTTTGCCCTCGAATCCAGCTTCGCAGAGTAATGGAACATCTACTGCATCAGTAATACTACCGCGAACTTTATTGTAATTCCTCAACTTCGCATTCTCTAAGACTTTGGCTAACAAGTCAGTGCCCTTAGAGTAATATTTGATGCAATTTCGCAACGGCTTCACCATTGCCTTACTCTTATACTTTCTGTCCTTCAGAACCTTCTCTACAGTTCCTTTCACGTGTGTCATGTTCGACATAGCGTTTTTCAACGCTACTATGATCACATCATCGATATTTTTCACTTTCTGACTTTCCGGATTTTCTTTGATAGATGCAACGCAGGTGTTGTATGAAATTGAAGTTTTTTTGCAAGAATCTTGAATAACAGAATCTGCTTCTTTGTTGGCCGTGATTCCATTCAAAAGGACAAATAACCCAACGAGATAAATGAGGAACTTCATTTTATTTAACATTTTTTCGGAAGCAAACATTAGGGAGGACAGATTGAAGAGAGCAACTTGTGATCCAATAGCAAACAATACTCTTCAGACATGAGTGTATTTATGTAAACACGTGCCTCTTTTAGGTGGCTCATGACATGTGTTACCACTCCCCTTACTTTTAGTGAAAGTTATGGTGGACGAAAAGCACGAGCTAAAGAATAGCACAACAACAACCCCACCTGAAAGTTACTTCTCGTATATCCCAAACCAAAAGTGAATTTTACAGATAATTTATTTTGTAGTTTCTACGTTTGTGATTATGTTAAATAACCCACATAAAGAAAGATATTGCATGACGTTCGTAGAGAGATCTTTAAGCTTCAAGCTTAAGGTTTCGTGGCAATAGAGGGCACAAAAATTAAGCAAGAAGTTGTGATTTCAGGGAAAGTAATTTCAAATAGAATTAATTTACGATCTTTTAGATCCAGCGAAATAAATTTGAACCATCACTTCAACTTGAGAAAGTTGAGTAGGAAAAATCTAGTTACAAAACAAAAGTAAAATAAAAAGGAAAAAGAGTATTGTGTCAGAATATCTTGAATATTGTGTCAGAAGTCCCTAGTTTAAATGAATGCCGAGACGAAACTAATATTACATGATGTGGTTTAGAGGTAAAGACATTACATGCTTCTACCCCCAACCTCATAAAATTCACACAAAAAACCTTATATTTGAGATTACTATCAATGAAACTAAAAAACTTCATAAATCAAACAATAGATAGTTAAAATTCAAACGACAAACAAAGAAAAGGAACAATTATTTAAATATCATGTTTGGGCAACTTTCTTACCCGTTTTGGTTGAGGGAATGCATTTGGATTTGTACATCATGTACGCTCATTTACATTAGATATCATTGTTGTCCGTTGGAAGAGAAGTGTCGTCGACGTGTGTCAAGCAGTGTGTGAGAAAGATTTCTCTCCATGCGTTGTAATTGAAAATGTCAAGATCAAGCACTAGCAGTATGTGCAATTTGATATTTGTTACTCAAAATGCTCTCTCAATCGCAGCCTAAACAGATCGATTGTAGATGAGAAAAATGAAAGATGTCGATAGAGAAGAATTTTGAATGAAGAGGAGGATCAAAAAGAATCCCGCTCTAATACCATGTAAGTTTGAGTAACTCTCTTGATTTATTCATAGATATTACAAAAGTACATATAGTCGAGAGAGTTACAGACGAGAGCTGCTATCCCTATATTACAGGAGATTGATATCAACAGAAACAGAATATGCAAGAATAGTAAGGGCATATTCTTTCACTAGCAAATTCCGAAGACTTTAAAATCACATGAGAGCATGAGGTTGCGACTGAACCAAGTTTGCAGCTTTAGATGATCGTTGTCTTCATTCTTTAAACATGGGATGAGAGAGTATGTCATCGGGGATTTCATCAATATGTTTTCGTTGCTATTAATTTTGGCACAAACTTTCTCAAATTGAGACCTAATCAGTTTTGGTTTTGCCTCAGGCAGTACCATTTGGTTACATTTGTCTTTCTGAACCTACTCTGTTGGTTTTGTGTATTATCGGGGAGAGAGAGAGGAATAATGGTGGAGGAGAGAGGCAATTGATGTCGCATATACAGTTTCAGACATGGAGAGGTAATAGCAACTGTTGATGAAATTAAAAGGCGAAGAAAAAATAAAAAAATAAAGGTGCCATTCCTCCACTCCAATGTTTTAGTAATTATCTTCAGATCAGGCTCTGTTTATTTAAATGATATGTCTTTAAAATGTTTTACTTTCATTCTACAGGATGAGAACAAGTGTAGAACCGGCAGTAGGTGTGACATGCTTTTCATAGCAATGCTGCACTCCTTGCCAAAGTTATCTTCTCTCTTGACAAGCATTGTCGGCAATTGAGTGGCAAGGAGAGAGAAGACGTTAAGTTGAACATCATACCTGACTAAGGTTCATAAATCAAATGAAAAATTATCTTTTTATCCTAATGGTGGATAAATATGAAGTCAGCTGGTAAGTTTGATTTTACACTTGCAACTTTTAAGATTTCCCCGAACTGTTTCCTGATTTTCTTGGAACTTCTTGCAGTGATGGTATGAAGGGCTACTTGACTCCATGTTCAGGGGAAACTCACCCGCCTATATTCAGGTGCCCAATGAAGGATATGGAGGGCATCTTGACTAACCAACTCATGTGAGATCACATACCTAGATCAGAGGTTTCTTCTAACTTTTAACGCCTCAGCTTCCGAGTCTTTCTTAGTCTCTCTCGCTCTTCTTCTTCTCCTATGATTTTACGGTTTTTGAGTCAATCCTCTATATATTAAAAGAGGAACATTATTAATAAGTAACATTTAAAATATACTATATTCATAGAATTGCTATTATGCTGATGTATCAGCACGAAGCACGAGAGGTCTTTTCACACTTTCCATTTAAATAATATCCTCTTCTTAGATATTGGACTGCGTTAATTTAAAAGACCTTATATCAACCAACAATATCATATAATATAATTTAACTCTTAAAACTTTTATAGAACTTAAGTAATTAAATATTTTCGCTGATTGAACATGTATTAGATTATCACATTCGTAAACAATGTTTTAGCATATAGTTTTGTTACTCATATCCCGTGAGTTTTCAAAGTGAAATATTCAAAAACAACTATTATCCTTTATATATTAATCTTGAAGCATGACAACATTTTTTGGTAGTCACGTGTCATCACTACGATGATTCGTTGAATTCTTAGAAAAATAAGTTGGTACATCTAAACATATATTATACTTTTTATTAAACTAACTATCAAATTAATTATTAGTGTATAAAAAATATTATCTATTATTTTCTTAGAAAAAGCTACGAAATACCTAATATGGTTAACAAATATATGATAATTAATGATTTGAATAATAAAGATTTGATTGTTGTAAAACGTAGAGAAAATAATGGGAATTCATATATTGCTTTGTATTGTGTTATTCATAAATTATAAGGGGTTTCCTTTATATAGGAATTACAATAGACCGTCATATACGTAAATGGAAAGAGTACAAATCCTATTGTAACTAGAAAAAGGAAAGTATCCAAAACCAATGTGGAAAATATTTCCCTAGCCGCCTAACCCTAAACCTATATGGTCTAGGTTTATTAAACCTCTATGCAGTAGGTTTATGGTCGGTCTGGTTTATGGACCATCTACGATTTGGTTCATAACACTCTTCCTTGGATGTCATAATCGTATAGAGCTTGTAATGTGGTTAATGTAGCCACATTAAAACTTTTACCCGGAAAACCCAATTGGGACAAAACCGTGGTGAAGGAAAAAGAGTACAACACATATTATTCCCCCTGATTTGAACCTCACTGAAGGTCCTTAAGCCTACACATTCCAATCTGATGTATTAATTTCTTGAATGTTGATGTTGGAGTGACTTGAACGAACTTGTACCACTCGGACCTCTCCAGCCTTTTGTAACTTGCACATGATGGTTGGCCCTTCTACGCCCACAGACATCCCATAGTCCACACAGATCTGTTTCTTTGTCGTCGACCATCTTATACTCTAAGCAGATGTGATTGGTCATCCCGTCAACCATCCCATACTCTCAACCAAATACACACACAAATTTTGGCTGATGTTGCTGCGATGGTTTGTTTCATGGATTGTCAATATATTGCATAACCTGTCTAAGATCTAATAGATAACCTGCATCAACAAAACCAATTAACCCCTCTTTGGGCTGGTCAGTATGAAATAAAACTAAGTTGTCGAATTTCTCTTATGAAAATAAATAAACTGATTGGGTCATTCTTATATTCCTCTTTTGCTAAATATTTACTTAGTCTATTGTACCACATGTGGCTGCTTTGTTTCAGTCTATAAATAAATTTGTTCAGCTTTATACAATGATGTTCTTTGAGAACATTTTCTTATCTTTGAGCTCAATGCCTTATGGTACTTTCATATATATCTCATTATCCAAAGGACCATATAAATATGCAGTTACTACATCCATTAGCTGCAAATCTAATTTCTCTCTTATGGCCACACTTATTAAAAATCAAAATGTAGTAGCATCCACCACATGAGAGTATGTCTCCTCATAATCTATTTCTGGCTTCTTGTGAGAATACTTGTATAACAATATGGGCTTTATATCTCACGATTTTCTTCCCTCAGAAAGACCCATTTATATCCATTGGTTTAACATCATAAGGTGTCCTTATTTATTGGACCAAACACATTTCTCTTTCTTAGAGAGTTTACCTCCACGTCTATAGTTTCTTTTCATTTAAGCCAATCTGATCTACGAGTGCACTCTATTATTGTTGTGGGTTCATGATCCTCATTTATATCCTTAAGTTCAAGTGCTACCTTGTATGCAAATAAATCATCTATGTCATCATCTTTTTTTGTTCCAATGTATTCCAGACATGATATAATTGCTTACAATCTCATTATTATCAGGACCATTAGTACCCTGAAGCTTGGCGTCCCAAGCCTCAATGTTTGGTACCTTAGAGCCGGCCGGCCTTATGTCCATGTTTGTGGTTTCCTTGACATCGGATTTGTTTTTCATTCTCTACACCTTTCTTTTTTTTCAGAGGATTTTTATCTTTGGAATCTATTGGTCTATCACGTTCCAAACGTTGTCTAGACTTTTGTAGCAACTTGATTATGTCCCTCTTGGACTTCAATACGTATTGGTGCATTACAAGCAGGTATATATGACTTAGTTACTTTCTTTGGGTCAACAAATGAGTCTGGCAATCGATTAGCTAACTTTTGTAAATTTATAATCTTTTGGACGTCTAAATCGCATTCTTTAGTCTGAGGATCTTGCCAAGACAATGATGGTTGATTCCATTCTATTTTTTTTACCAACTTATTATTTTCTCCCTCTTATGTTGGATAGTCAGATTTATGACAATCCGTGTACCTAGCCTTAAACAGATCACCCATGGTCGACTCTAGATACTTAATAATCGTGGGAGATTCATATCCAACGTATACCCCATCCTTCTTTGAGGTCCCATCTTAGTTCTCTGTGGTAGAACAATTGGCACATCCAAATTTCTGTAGATGGAATATGTCTGGCTCATGACTTGTGATTTAATTGAGATGGGGAGTATCTATGCTCATTAGATGGATTGATGCGTATCAACTCTTCTGCATGTAAAACTACAGGTCCCCAAGCTTAGACTGAGAGTTTTGACCTCATGAGTAATGGTCTAGTAATGCGTTTAATAAAAGATTCGGCCAAGCCATTTTATGTATGGACATACGCCACACTTATGTTCCACACTTGCCCACATGGACATACTATAATTATCAAACGCTTGGGACATGGATTCACCAGCATATTATAGACGTATAGTCTTTAAAGAAAAATCTGAAAATGGACTCTGAGCCGTTTTACTGGTGATGGCCTAATGAGTTTCTCTTGTATACATGTTACACACGTGAGATTCTTCGGCACAACTCTTCATTCTTTCAATGAGTGTCCTTTTGTATTACTTATCAATTTAAACTTCATGTTTGAACCGGGATGACCAAGCCGGTCATGCCATAAAGTGAAATTCTCAGTAAACCTTTTGTTCACTTTAGCATCTAGCCTCTATCATACTGATCTTGGCATAGTAAAGACCAGTAGAGAATGCAGGTATAGTCTCGACCACTTTCTTATGGACTTGGGCGTATTTCTATGTCTGAAGGAACTCTTTGTTTCCTTTGCCCATTGTTTCTATATGGAAACCATTCAATCTTATATCTTAATAACTCAATGGGCTTCTCTGAGTGAATATAAAGCATTAGATATCTCTAGATGCATGTCCTTTAGGTAATAATATACATGCCTGGCCGTGGCCCTAAATTAGGCTAGCTATACCTGCAATTTGTTCTTATATTGGCGTTTCATCTTATTAAGTAAAATCAGACAAGGCAATAAAGTAAACTCAAAGAAATCATGAAGACAAAGAAAAACATAAAGCAAATCAAAGCACAAAACAGTATGTCGAAATCAACTATTCTTTTAGACAATCTGATGTTTCATAATCCATAAGATCATCTTAATCATGGTCAAAGTCACCATCGCCTCCTTGGACCAAATGGCTTCATGATTTTTCCTTTTCATACTCTCTTGGTAGAGGTCAACTAGATGTCTAGGAGTCCTACAGTTCTTAGCTCAATGATTACCCATTCCACATCTATACCACGGCCTCCTAGCCCTCAACAATGGACAAAATTGGGTCCACGACCACAATTATAGTGGTTACCACGGCACGGTCCGAGTAGTTACCTCGACCATATGAATTGTAGTGGAAACGGCCACGTCCTTTCCATCCACCACGGCCATGGCCGTGTGGTTTATTCTGGACATGGTTACTTTCTTTGGGTTATTTTTTTTCTTATGTGGCCTTATTGGCTTCAGGTAATGGGGTTGATCCAGGAGGTCTCAATTTACTGTTTCTCATCAACAGCTCATTGTTTTGCTCACCTAGCAATAGACATGAGATCAGATCTGCATAAGTTTTGAAGTCCTTTTCACGATATTGTTGTTGTAGCAACACATTATTTGTGTGGAAGGGGGAAAATGTCTTTTCTAACATATCATTATCTGTTATAACCTCACCACACCGTTTCATTAAAGAAACAATCTTAAAAAGAGCTGAATTATACTCGTCCACGGACTTGTGGTCATGGATCCTTAGATTCCTCCAATCAAATAGAGCATTTGGTAATAACACTGTTCTATGGTGATCATATCTCATTTTAATATTGTCCAAAGGTCTAGAGGATTCTCAATAGTCAGATACTGATCTTTGAGACTCTCAACAAGATGATGACGAATAATTAATATTTCTATGTATCTATCTTTCTCACTGGAATTATTGCCTTCTGTCTTTTGACTTTAGGATAATATTAGTATCTAATGCCCATTGCAAGTAATTATCACCAGAGAGATTTAAGGCAGCAAAATCCAAGTTGTTGATTTTTGACATCTGAAATCATATGTTCTTATACTTTAGGTCTAGGGTTTATACGACAATGTAATCAAGTCATTCGACAAAAGCAATCCTAACAAGTGATTTCTATATGTTCATGAAAGCCTATCAAATGTGATCTATATGTATATATAACCTCAATCAAAGAAACTATCAATCGGATCATCATGTTCTAGGTGGTCGAATGTTAAAGCAAGGTGGCCGAATTCAATCCTAAAACTTTCAATCAATAATTCGACCAAGTTAGGGTTTCAAGGTTCCATACGGTTTTATCAGACATTTTTCTCGACCAAACAAGATATCACAAGTTATACGGATAGTAATGTAAACAAGTAATCAAGTCATGCTTATCAAATAAATCACATGGCCAAACGAGACAAGACATTCTTAATAGTTAATTTCTATATGCGACCACGAAGCAATAAGTTTATACGGATATGCAAGGCAATCCTAAAGATCAATGTCCATATGTTTAATAGGTTACGCGGATGCTTAAGTTTAATGACCAAACAAGACAATCCAAGTCATATAGATCAAACAAGACAATCCTAAATATCAATGTCTATATATGTGTTCATGCGGCCAAGATGGTATAATGCTAACAAGCCACACAACCATATGAATGATGCAACAATCTTAGTAATCATGATTTATATGTACATGAGTGGATCATGTAACAATCATGTGGCCATATTTAATCAATTTCAAGTATGAGCAATTCAGATTTAATTAGGGTTTAAACTTACGATTAAGATTTTAGCATTAGGGTTAGGTCAAAAAAGGATAAATCAATCTAGCATACAATCTTAACTCTCAAGAACATTCAGTCAGGGTTATCAATCAATCAAGTTCAAGACTTAACAACATAGCTTCTATGTGCTCATAAAATTAATGTTTATCAAAACTAGCCAAACGAATTCTATATGTGCAAGGATCATATGTGGTTCCAATGTGTATTTGGTTTTTAAATAAAGCATTACAAATACTATCAAATTACATATATAGTTTCATAAATAAACGCTATTATGATGTTTACCAATAATATCAAACTACAAAAACGCTATCATATGTCTCAAATACAATAACGTTAATAAAAGTCCTATCACAAGTTTTAAAAAGGCTATATAAGGCATATAATAGTGGGTTTCTAAGACTAAGAAACCAGTTTTTTTGTAGTGCTTTAAGCCACAAAAATATTAGGGATGGCACATGTGATTTGAATAATCGCCCATCACACTCCTCGGAGTGTCTTCACAACCTATTAAATCTTGATAATGGAGTATTATATTTATATTACAAGATATCTCCTGTCATAAACATTATGAGATTTTCTTACTTTGGTATTTCATTTAAGTGAAAAACTTTTATTCGGAGTCTAAAAAAAAATTTGATCTACATTTCTTTTCACAATTAATCAGCATTTCTCTCAGTCATAAAATTTTAGTTCCAACATTTTATGTAGCGTTACTCTTACATACGATGGTCAATTCATCGATGCTACTTTATGGCTCTCTGATTTTCTTTTATAAATACTATGCATAACTTGTAGCTCACAGGTGCACTAAACTTTTTATATTTCATTTTATTTCATTAAAACGCCAGAAGAAATAATCTACGCTTAAAACCAGTGGACTGCTTCAGCTAGACGCTAAACGATGGTTGACTAGTTTCTATCGGCAGATGAGTAAATAAAAGCTTCACAAATGGTTGTCAGAACCGTGAGAATGTGGTTCTCTTTCATCAGCGGAGATTTCAGCTCATTTTTGCCCTCGAATCCAGCTTCGCAAAGTAACGGAACCTCTACTGCATCAGTAATACTATTGAGAACTTTATTGTAATTCCTCAACTTCGCATTCTCCAGAATTTTGGTTAACAAGTCAGTGCCCTTAGAATAATATTTGATGCAATTTCGCAACGGCTTCACCATTGCCTTACTCTTATACTTTCTGTCCTTCAGAACCTTCTCTACAGTTTCTTTCACGTGTGTCATGTTCGACATAGCGTTTTTCAATGCTACTATGATCAAATCATCAATATTTTTCACGTTCTGACTCTCCGGATTTTCTCTGATAGATGCTACGCAGGTTTTGTATAAAATTGAAGTTTTTTTGCAAGAATCTTTTATAATGGAATCTGCTTCTTTGTTGGCCGTGATCCCATTCAAAAGAACAAATACCCCAACGAGATAAATGAAGAACTTCATTTTATTTAATATTTTTTCGGAAGCAAACATTGGGGAGGACAGATTGAAGAGAGCAACTTGTGATCCATTTTATAAGCAAACAATACTCTTCGGACATGAGTGTATTTATGCAAACACATGCCTCTTTTAGATGGCTGATGACATGTGTCACCACTCCCCTTACTTTTAGTGAAAGTTATGGTGGACGAAAAGCACGAGCTAAAGAATAGCACAACAACAACCCCACCTGAAAGTTACATCTCGTATATCCCAAACCAAAAGTGAATTTTACAGATAATTTATTGGGTAAATTATTATTTTTAGGTCAAAAAACACATACATTGTCTAATAGAATAAACCAACATACATTGTCTAATAGAATAAACCAACATAGCATTGTCACATTAGGCTAATATTTTTCGAAAACTCAACTTTACCCTTCTAAAATACAATTATAAACTAATTATAATATATTAAAATATTATACTCAATTAAACTAATTAAAATAAACCAATAAAAAATTCCTAAAATCAAATTGTCCTAGCCCTAGTCTGGTTGTCTCCGCTTCTCTTTCAAGGTGGCGACAAAGAGAACCCCTCTCTTTTAGGGTGGAGCTTATTGTTTTAATCTTGTAATCGAATATTCAAGTAATCAATAATAAGAATTTGCTCTCTTATTAATCTTAAGAAAAATCCTCTCAAAACCTTAAGCTAAAACTTGTAATCAAACTTAAAAACTCTATATAATGCAAGATGTTTGCAACTCCTTTTATAAGAATATATAACTCCTATTCTTATTAGCAAAACCTTATTTTAGATATATCCTAATTCTCTTAATAACCATATCTCGGTGGAATTATGATAGCTTGTTATCTAACTATTTCAGTCTTACTCCAACAATCTCCCCCTTAAGCTTGAATCCATTTCTTGACAAGTCTTCAATTCCGATCAAACTCCTCATCTCCTTGTAACGTGTTCTTGCGAGTGCCTTAGTTAGTATATCAGCCTTTCGTTCAGTTCCAGCTATGTGTTGCACCTCAATTAGGCCATTGTCTACACACTCTCTTATGAAATGGTAACGTCTATGGATATGTTTACTTCGTCCATGGAACACTGGATTCCTGGTGAGTGCTATGGATGACTTATTATCGATGTGAATGGTTACTAACCTCCTTGATTCTCCAATGATTTCACTAAGTAGTTTTTGAAGCCATATTGCTTGTTTTGCAGCCTCGGTTGCAGCCATGAATTCTGCTTCCCAAGATGATAAAGCTACTGTTTCCTGCTTTTGAGAACACCAAGTGATTGGTGAGTTTTGCAAGTAGAAAATGTGACCAGTCGTACTACGTCCGTCATCTTCGTCCACATTGCGACTTGCATCACTATACCCAACCAGTCTCATGTCTTCTTTCTTCTGAACATAAGACCGTGTGAACAAGTTCCTCGCAGGTAACGGACGATTTGTTTCACAGCCGCTGTGTGTGATGTTCTTGGCTCGGCCATGTAACGACTTAGGAGACCAACTGAATAAGAGAGATCGGGTCTAGTGTGGAGTAAATACCTGAGACATCCCATGTTTCTTCTATACTCCTTGTCATCCACTCGATTTTCATCATGCGCCTTGGATAATTTGAGACTCGGATCCATTGGTACGTATACTAGATTGAAGTATTGCATTTGTGTTTCCTCTAGTATTCTTTTAGCATATCTTTCTTGCTTTAAGGTGATCCCTTCTGAATGTTGTTCGACCTCAATACCCAAGTAATACGTGAGTAACCCTTGGTCGCTCATGTCAAAGCGTGTGTACATCTCATGTTTAAAACCGCTGATTAGCTCATGATTTGTTCCTGTAACGAGTAAAGCGTCGACGTACACGGCTACGAGGAGGAGAGTGTCCTTTTCTTGGCGTCGATGAACAGCTGGTTCCTTAGAACATTTTGTAAATTTCAGGTCACCAAGCACTTTAGTCAGTTTTTCATTCCACGCTCTTGGAGCTTGACGCAAGCCATAGAGGGCTTTGTGTAGCTTATATACGTTGTGTTCCTTTCCTTTGATCTCGAATCCTTCAGGCTGAGACACATAAACTTCTTCTTTAAGCTAACCATGAAGAAACGCGATTTTAACATCCAAGTGATGTACTTCCCATCCTTGTGCAGCCGCCAAAGATACTAAGAATCGGACAGTCTCAATTCTCGCAACCAGAGCAAATACTTCGTCGAAATCAATCACATGGTGTTGAATATAACCTTTTGCGACCAACCTTGCCATATACTTATTGATACTCCCATCCGAGTTTCGCTTAATCTTGAATACCCACTTAAGTTCAATTGCTTTGGCTCCTGCTGGTAGCTCGCATAGTTCCCACATTTTGTTCTTTACTATAGAGTTTATCTCATCCAAACAAGCGTCTCTCCATACTTTATCGATTTTGGCTTCTTCAAATCTCCAAGGTTCCTCATTTATGTTCAACAGTAGATGCTCCCCCTCAATCTCTGCAAGTAGAACGTAATCATCCAGGTAACTTGGGCGTTTGCTTTCTCTTAGTGATCTTCTTAGTCCCACATTCTCAACTTCTTCACCGTACTGTTCATTCTCAACTTCTTCTTCCTCATGCGGGTTTGTTACTGATTCCTCTGTTTCCACTTCCTCTGTTTTTATTTTTTTTTATCATTCCCATATTATTTTCTGTGTCTGTACCCTCACCATCCCGAGTTTCAGTGTCATCCTCTTCACTGATACCATGATTTTCGTACCTTCCAAGCTTCAGTATAATTTTCTCATCTTCTTTCTCGAGATGTTTGGAGTCCCAACCTTTATCTTCATCAAAGAATACATCTCTGCTAACAACAATCCTTTTGTTTATTGGATCTAGTAGTCAATATGCCTTTGATCCTGGTTCGGTTCCAAGGTGAATTAACGTTCTAGATCGATTATATAGCTTACGCAGATGAGGAGTATCGACCTTAGCGTACGAGATGCATCCAAACATGCGAATGTGAGCTAAGTACGGTTTTCTTCCTTTGTACATCTCGTATGGAGTTGATAAGACAAGCACTCGTGTAGCAACTCTGTTGATGATTATGTAGCATGCCTTATTGCTTCTCCCCACAAGTAATTAGGCAGATTCATGTGTTTCAAAATGCTTCTGGTCATCCCGAGAAAAGTTTGGTTTCGTCTTTCTACTACACCATTTTGTTGCAGTGAATATGGAGCTGTGAGTTGCCTTGTGATGCCATGTGATTCACAGTAAGATTGGAACTCGTGTGAAACGAATTCACCTCCTCTGTCAGTTTTGAAAATCGAAATAGATCCTCCTTTCTCTTGTTCAACCGTGGCTTTAATTTTTTTATACTTCTCAAACGTCTCTCCTTTATCTTTAAGGAGTATTGACCACATATAGCGAGAGTAGTCATCTATTAAGACGAATATATATCTCTTCTTAGATGGTTTGCTTGGAGTTATCGATCCACAAAGATCTCCATGTATCAGTTCGAGTGTTTTTTTTTTGCTCAGAATGAAGTCGATTTTGGGAATGGGAACCTTGCTTGTTTACCAAGTAAGCAGCTCGAGCAGGTTCTGGTTTCAATTGTGATCTTCGGTATTCCATGTACAAGTTCCTTATTGATCATTAGCCGCATTGACTCTCTTCCTATATGTCCCAATCATGCGTGCCATCTTGCTGATGCGCTTGCTGTCGTTGTAGCTTGGAAACATCTTGCTTCCAAGATATCTATCTGAACTTTATAGAGCCTGTTATGTGCTCTTTTAGCTCGTGTGATCAGATTATCATCTATGTCTCTAAGTATGAGATACTCGCCTTTCATCCTTACATTGCAGCCTGCTTCTGTTGCTTGTCCCAGACTTATTATATTGCTTTTAAGATCTGGTATGTAGTAGACATCAGCCAATACTTTCTTTCCTCCATCTTTGCTGCAGAACAAGATTGATCCCTTTCCTTTAATATCAATACGGGAATCATCACCAAACCTGACTTTTCCTGTAATGGTTTCGTGATGGACTTGAAATACTTGCGGTTTCCAGTCATATGATTAGATGCACCATTTTCTAGATACCAAATATTATCTAAATTTGTCTCTTATTCTCGTGGATTGACATTTCGTTCGTTAAGGAATACAAGTTCGTGCATCATTAATTCTTCAGCTTCTTGTGTGCTCTCATCTTTTACTTCAGTTGCTTCTTGGAATTTTAAGAGCCGATCAGAACATGTTGTTGCGTAATGTCCATGTTTGTCGCAGCGGAAACACAATATCTTTGATAAGTCGATGGTGTTCTGGTATCGATCTGTGTACCGGTTGTTGTACTGATACCTATCGTTGTATCTTCCTCGTCCTCGACCCCGATTGTAATATCGTCCATTACGTGCTCTTCCTCGATTATAATTGTTGTTATACTCACAGTTCTGATTATAATCGCGGTTTTGGCGCTGATTATTCGAGTCAGAGGCCGAGGTTTGGTCGTTATTTGCAGCATACATCAACTTGTTTTGTGTTTTCCTACGAAGTCATCTATGGTGTCGCTGTCTTTTATCTTCAATCTCTCAAAATCTGCCATTAATGTCTGAAATCGAGCTTCACGAACACGATCTGCACCCATATATCGTGCTTTAATTGCATCTCAAACTTTCTTTGTCGTGTCCAACTCACCAAGCTGTAGCACGAGTGTTTCATGTATGGCCGAGAAAATTAGGGCTGTGGCCATGTCATTCTTGTCGCTAGCATCTGATTTTTCTTCGATCGCGTCCCATACCTTGTAGACTTTCAGCATCAACTTGCAACGAATCGACCAAACGGTATAATTCGTGGACGTTAGCATAGGGCATCCTATCGTCGTCGATCTTCCACCTTCGTGTGGTTTTGACAAAACTATATCTCCCATGTTGTTTGATTTCGATCTTTCCTAGAAGCTTTGATACCAAATATTGTTTTAATCTTGTAATCGAATATGCAAGTAATCAATAATAAGAATTTGCTCTCTTATTAATCTTAAGGAAAATCCCTCAAAACCTTAAGCTAAAACTTGCAATCAAACTTTAAAACTCTATATAATGCAACATGTTTGCAACTCCTTTTATAAGAATAGATAACTCCTATTCTTATGAGTAAAATCTTATTTTAGATATATCCTAATTCTCTTAATAACCATATCTTGGTGGAGTTAGGATAGCTTGTTATCCAAGCTATTTCAAGCTTACTCCAATAGAGCTACGAAGAGGAGACTTCTTCTCCGGCGTAAAAACTGTGTGCTCCGGCGTCAATCCTTACTACGAGAAACTGTTTGGAACACCAACAGGGATCATCACATCTCTTATCATCAAGACATTCAAGGGAAAGGTTTAACAGCCGTTTGAGATGACCTCTGGACAAGAAGCTGAGCTAGGAGGTGGCAAAATCATTGGCTTCCATGGAAGTTCAAGCCATGTGATCCATTCTCTTGAAGCATATATTTCTCCTTCTTCCACACCATTGACTCCCTCTGATACTAATTACAGCACAAGAGGAAGCTGAACACACCTTCAGATAAACCTCGTGGTGGCATGAATTACACTGTTACAAAGCCATTCTCTCTGTTGGCTGGAAAGCTTGCTTCGAGAAGAGCATGAGTTGATAATAACAATAATAACTCACTGGGAAATGTTATTAGTCGTAACTTTCTCTTAATAATGGATTTGTGAATTTAGACTCAATGATCTTTTTATACTCCCTTGGCCAAACTCACCTTCAGAAGCTACTAGGCAAACAATATGTCACAAGAAGCACCATGATGAAGAAGATAGTTTTTTCTAGTTGCTTCCGCATATCTTTTTATATTGTATCTAAGCTTTTTGAACCGAGTTCGGTATAATCGAGTAAATAGGGATAGAACTCGTCGGTGGGTTATATCGAAAAGCGTTTGTTTAGATCAGAGAATGTTTATCAGTTACAATGAAGGAAGTAAATAGTGAAAGTATGCCGGTACTCGGAGAGTAGATCGGAAAGGGTACAAGTTGACAATAATGTAAAAGATATCAAAAACCTAATCCTAGCCGCATGGTCTGTATCTCGGATCACCTTCTAGTTATCTCCTCCTCTCCTTTTTTTTATAGATAGCTCCCTTTTTCTATACCCTAAGTCAGTTTCCTTAAAGGACTTTCTTGTCGTTGGGTCGAGTGAACGGGCCGGTGATTTGAATCCCCGAGCTGAGCCACCTTTATTCTCTCCTTCGAGTAGTCTGAAGCCGAACTTCTGGTTGAGCTTCTCGCTACCAAGCCGAGTCGTTAGTCCTCAGATTAATGGGCCAGGCCAGCTTTTTGACGGGCCTTGTGGAGGATGAAATCCATCTCCTACAATATGTCTCCCCTGTTCACTTGTGGGTTGCGTAGCCAATCCTCAGGGAATATGTGGGTTAGGTTCGAAGAACAAATGGTCTAGCGTTTTGATTTGGCGAGTAAAAGATATACCTTTCTACCAGGTTCCGTTAGTCTATTGAATCTTTTCTTTTCACCACAAGGGGCCGTTGGAACCTTTTGTCGCGCGTTGGAGTCCTTGGCTATTTTCCCGGATATCACTGGATTGAACCAGTTAAGTGTAGACCGATTATTTGTTTGTCTCGGGAAGCAGAAGAGCTGCAAGGAGAATCATGGGTCTTATTTCCTATTGAGGCCCATCTTATGCTCGATTAGACCTAATCATGACGATTTGGGAAATGCGCCCCCTCCTCTCCTTATAAATACATGAACTCTTTGTGACTCTGTCATTCTTCTTTTGCATCACAAATAATTTCTCGCTCTTCTTATCTGCTTCCTTACTTCTCTCTCTAGATTTGCAGCATTTAGGTCAGATCTGCGTCTACTGCGAATATGTCTTCGAAAAGAAGATTGTCTCATAAGCAGAAGAGGAAAGCGATCAGAAACAGTTCTAGTATGTTTCTTGAATGATTACTCCGTACGTGTTTCATTGAGATGTTGCGATCAGTCAGATCTTGAATGGCTTGTACATGATTGATGTGGAATTGATGGTGTTGGCCGCAGAAATCGACATTTCGATGAGTGTTCGAGCCTTCGTAGAGTTGACTTTCCTAAAACCAGAGCCACAAGTTCTTTTCTTGGTGAAAATGCGGCCAATTTACAACATCCTGACTGGTCACTCGAACAAGACTCAGAACTGGAAGCATTCTTATTTTTACATCAAGTCGGATACGACCACATTCGAGGACCCCCCCCCCCCCCGAGGAGAACTTCTGAGTGCTTTGGAATTACAGAATTGGTAGATTGAGCTTGCAGTTTGAATTTTTCTCGTTCCGAGCCTTAACCGCTTCCTTGCTCTTTTTGTTTTGCAGTCGATCATCTGCAAACTCTCGATTACCCAAATAAGTTCTTTGATAATGGTTGAGCTGTCGCTGCATTTAGTCACCAGCGTTGGCCTAGTATTAGCAAGGAGAGGATTCGTCAGCAGTTAACACATATTTTGAGAGGTTAGAACTTCATGCCCTAAAATTCTCATCATTCACATGCTTCTTCTGTTGTCATGGTTTGCAGGCTAATAAATTTTTTACGTACATCTTCGCAGCCGATTGGACTACCAATATTCTATGCTCGACAGATCCCGGGAGAAAACGCGTACAACTCTTCACGAGGAAGGAGCAGACTCAGCTTAAGAGATCCAAGAAAATGAAGGAGCTTCCGGACTTGAGCGCCATGATAAGTGGTGAGTTAAATCTCTTGGGTGCCAACCCGATGTTCATACTTGATGGAATGTATCTTGGTAGATTGGTTTCCACCTACCCTTGACTCGATATTATCGCGGACACTGCCGTTGGGTTGGAAAAAGAGAAACCTTTCGAGGTGGTACCTGAGTGTTCGAGGAAGAAGAACAAGAAGAGGCCCAAGGATGAGATGAACGCTTCGAGAGATGGTCAAGGAATTATGAGAGAGGAAACCGTGGACGAAGAAGGAGAGGAGAAGGGGAAATTTCAACTTTCTTCAGAATCGACGTCATTTCGGAAGCGCTCTTTCGATAAATTGTAAAAATGCTTAAGTCGAAAAACAGCTCAAGAAGGTCTAAAACACGGCTAAAGGCCCACTCGCGGTTTTACACGAAATCCCAATTGCTATGAAGGTCTGTCTTTTATTTTGCAGGAAAAGATAAATGTTAAGTTTGGAAGATAAATGTAAGTTTCCAAAGATAACCACAAAGATTGAAGAAAAATAAAATATTCCCGCGAAGCGATAAACTTGACCGAGGGCAGAAAGGGAAAGAGCAAACCGCCTCTAGGAGCAGTATATAAGGGCGTCGAGGTTGAAGATGCGGGGACACATCTTTTTCTACTCAGAGCAGAGCATAACACTTAGGGCATGCATATTTCATTTTTTTTTTCTTTTCGAGTTGCGTCTCAACTAGGTTAATCAAGTCTCACAAGGTTAGAACTAGGAACTGATGACGGCTCTTATCGCCGAGGCTTTACCTGTTGTAACGCTCATTCACTCAATTCGGAATAAGATCTTCTTTGCTCCCTTTTCGTTTTTTACCGATTTATTATTTCGTTTGTTCTCATTATTTGATTGCTTGGCGTGTGGTTTAGCATATATCCGGGACCTCTGGGAAATTTAGGTTTACTTAGCTTTCCTATTTTCATCGGAAATCAACAGTGCGAATTTCTATTCCCACACGGTCCTTGTGTGGAAGATGGAAAAATTCTTTTCTAACATATCCTTATTTGTTATAACCTTACCACACAGTTTCATTAAAGAAAGAATCTTTAATAGGGCTGAGTTATACTCATCCACGGACTTGTAGTCCTGGATTCTGAGATTCCTCCAATCAAATAGAGCGTTTGGTAATAACACCGTTCTTTGGTGATCATATCTCGTTTTTAATGATGTCCAAAGGTCTAGAGGATTCTCAATAGTCAGATACTGATCTTTGAGACTCTCAGCAAGATCATGACGAATAATTAATATTGCCATGTATCTATTTTTATCACTAGCATTATTGCCTTATGTGATACATTCACCAAGTCCTTTTGACTTTAGGATAATCGTTGTATCCAATGCCCATTGCAAATAATTGTCACCAGATAGGTTTAGGACAGCAAAATCCAAGTTGTTGATTTTTGACATCTGAAATCATATGTTCTTATACTTTAGATCTAGAGTTTATACGACCATGCAATCAATTATTCGACCAAAGCAATCCTAATGAGCATTTATTTCTATGTATATGTGGCCAAGGTGCAATTAGTTCATATGTATAATGATATTTATCAAACCTAGCAATACTATCAGTTTCTATGTGGCCATGATGCAAATCGGCCACACGGCCAAGGCGATATGATGCACTCAATCTTAGCAATCGGATTCTATATGTGCAAGGTTCATATGCGGTTTCAATATTAAAACATTCAATCAGGGTTTAGCAATCAATCAATCAGTTTCAGGTATGAGTTTAGCAAGCCTAGCAATCAGATTCTATGTGATCATGGGATTTAGGGTTTATCAACTTAACAATACTATACACGGAATTAATTGATCAAGAACAAGCAATCTGATTTCAGCAATAAGCAAACTAGGGTTTGGGGTTTCAATTCAAAATTAGGTTTTATCAATCAATCTAGCATCCTAACTCTCAAATTATTCAATAAGATCAATCAATTTCAAGTATGCACAATTCGGATTCAGTTAGGATTTATCAATCGATTAGGGTTTTAGCATTAGGGTTAGGTCAAAAATGAATCAATCAACCTAGCATACAATCTTAACTCTCAAAAAACATTCAATCAGGGTTATCAATCAATCAAGTTCAAGTCTTAGCAACACAGATTCTATGTGCTCATAAGATTAGGGTTTATCAAGACTAGCAAAACAAATTAAAATAATATGCAATACGCAAATAGGGTTTAGGGTTTAAATTTAAAACAAATAAATCTAGCATCTTAGCTCTCAAAATCATTCAGTAAAATCAATCCATGAAAACAATTAATCTAGTTAACAACCTCAAAACATCAATTGGATTAATCAAAGCAATATTAAGGTTTCGGGATTTAGGGATTCGATTTAACCATTAGGTTTTCGATTTAACCATTAGGTTTTCGATTTAGGTTTTAAGATCCCATCAATCGGATTAATAATCAAAACAAACATATTGGGGTTTTAGGGTTCTATTAGGGTTTTAGCATTAGGGTTAGGTCAAAAACGATTAGGGTTAGTTCTTAAAACAATTAATCAAACTAATCAACCTAGAAATTATATCATAACCTCAAAAACAATCTGATGAATCAACAAGAATCAAACATGTTTTAGGATTAAGGTTTCATGCGATTAGGGTTTTAGGGTTTTAGCAATCAATTAGGTTTTAGATCAAAAACAATCAATCTTAGCAAACAACCTCAATTCTCAAAACAAGAATCGAATCAATTAAGTAGTATAAGTTTTTAGAGTTTCGATTTGAACATTAGTATATTCGATTTAGGTTTCAGATTTAGGGTTTCCGGGTTACCTTAACCTTCGATGGGTTGAATGGACCACCAAGAGAGAAGATCGTATGAATCTTGTTGATATCGAGTTATATCCGGATCAGGGTTGTCTAGTTGAGCAAGCTATATTGTTTGAAGGTTGAGTTTGGATCAAGGTATGAAGGTTTCACGATCAAGGATTTCACGATGAGGATTAGGGTTTTGATCAATGGCTTTTTAACTAAGGGATTTAGAGAACAATCGTGATAATAACGTGTTGTAAAACTTAGAGAAAGAGAAGGGGAATTCGTGTGTTGTATTGATCATAAGAGGTGCCCTTATATAGGGAGTTACATAGACCGTCATATAAGAAAAAGGAAAGAATACAAATCTTATTGCAGCTAGTAAAAGGAAAATATCAAAAACCAATATGGAAAAGGTTTCTTAGCCGCCAAACCCTAAACCTATGTGGTCTAGGTTTAGTAAACCTCTATGCAGTAGGTTTATGGTTAGTCCGGTTATGGGCTATCCACAATGGTCAAATCATAGTTTATTTATTAAGAAATAATTATTTAACTTTAAAAAGTAAATTTTAAACCTTGTGTGAACCATGAACTTTAGGAGCAAATCCTAAACTATATATAGGGGGTGAGCCCTATACTCCAAAATCTAAATTTTAAGAGGTGAATCCTATTTTACGAGAGAACCATAAATTATAGGTTTCACTCCTTCGAGTGTAGTGCTCAAACAAGTATTAGATTCCAATATTGAAATAACCAAAAATCCAAAATATCTAATATGAACTAGAACATATACCAAAAAGCCTAGACCTAGTTCAAAGTTCATCCCCTAGAGTTTACGGTTTAGGGTTCACCTCATAAGGTATATAGTTTAGGTCTCACCCCTAGGATTTAGAGTTTAATTTGCCAAGCCAATATAAATTTTCTTTTTCATTTTTTGAATAAATAAAAATGAGTTGGCAATTATTTATTGGCTGTTATTTTTGTGGTGAACCTAAAAACAGAAAACTCTAGTTTTCTGGACTGTCCAAAAATCAAATTTAAGAACAAAAATTCTCTATGTTTTTCAAAAATCATGAGTTTGCTAACCAAATATTTACATTTTTATAAAATAAGTTATAAGCAAGTGTAATTGTAAAATCATAATAAATAATTCAATATACCAAATAATCAAATAATATAAAAATATTATCTTATTCTAATATTTTGTATTAATAAATTGAAGTAAACTTCATGAATATATGTAACTATACATGATATATATTTTAATTCATTTTTTTTTGACAAAGTATATTTTATACATAGGAACAAAAAGGATGAAAACATATTAAATAAATACGAATGAGAGAGACAAAATCATGAATAGGAAGAGAACCAAGTAAACCGAAATGCTCAAAAAAAAAAAGAACCGGATCTAAAAAATCCAATAGAAATGGTTAACGTTAACCGTAGAAGAAAAGTAGGGAAGGGAAGTAGAATTTGATCCGGCCCACAGGATCTGAGCCGAGCCCAAGAGTAAAATCCCAATATAAATGAAGCGTCGTCTTCTCATGGTGGTGATAGATAGGTTAACGTAAAAGGAGAGCATCATCATCATCATATCATCATCATCACCGCGCAAGGTGAGATCTTTGCGATTTATACTCTTCTGCTTCAAATGAAAAGTAGAATGTTAGAGTATTGGATGAATAGTTAATAGTCTGATTCCTGTAGAATTGGTTTGTGTGATTTTGATATTTGATTTTAGGGTTTCCGATGGCCGAGGAGCTTAGCATACAGGAAATATCAACATCATCATCACCACCGAAACGTGAGATATTTACGATTGATACTCTGTAGTGTTTCGGAATCTAATTCCTATAGAATTATTATTTTTTTTTTTGGCTTGTAGCTGGGAGGGTTAAAGAGTACTACCGTTATCCCTTCATGGAAGCTTATAGCAAAGGACGTGTCCGTCGTTATTTTGCGGACGATTTGTATAAGATGGTGAATGATCCTTCAACGGATTCGATCGTGTCGTGGAGCCAAGACGGTAAGAGTTTCATCTTCTGGGATCAGGACAAGTTTTGCAACGATGTTCTTCCCAAGTATGGGCATAGCACCTCTCCATCGTTCATTGGTCGCCTTCACCGCATCTATGTAAGTAACTTTTTTTTTTTTACTTAAATGATTTGGATTCTTTATCTCCCATTGTTCCTTGTTTGTTTTGTAGCATTTCCGTAAAGTTGAGGAGTCTGAGCACGCCGAATACGCACACGATTACTTTGTGAGAGGCAAACCTGAGCTTACGGTGGAGATTGAGAGGCAGTTCAAGGAAAAGCTTGCTCCGATTAAGTTTGACATCCCACCACTAGAACCGGGTTACAAGGAGAAGCCGGGTTTCAAGGAGAAGAGGGATAGGTTGAGGGCTCTCGTGATGGCCAAGAAAGCCGCCAGGAGACTCTCTCTTAAGGAGTAAAGACTACCACCACCACCACCTCTCCATGTCATGTTAATAAAAAACACTACTTGCTCTTGTGTCTTCCTTGTCTTTAACATCCATCTATCTATCCTTGTGTTTGGTATATCTTTATGGTTTCTATCTTTAAGTTTGTCTACTTAATAACTACTTTGTTTCTCAAGTTGTGAAACATTTAATCCAAGGCAGCACTACTGTCTAAATGAATTTGAAGAGGACCCTCTTTTGGAGAGTGGGTATTTTAAGTTTGTCGAGATTGAAACTTAGCATCCCGATAAGGTCACTGGTGATGCAGTGTCATTCAATACACACAAAACATGTTTGCAATAACAAATTCGATAGGTTTACCGTTTATTTGTTCTATCCTACACCTTAGAGAGCAGCTTCGCCAGAATTCGGTTCACGATCCTAATCCATAGATGTTGCACTTATATTTACAAGTGCTTAGTCAAATATAAGATGTTTTTATATGATTTTAAATTTACGGGCAAGTTTACCCTAGTATACATAAAACTATATACATGGATTTATATTTATTTTTAATATATTATGATGTGAAATTCTTTTGGATAACATAATATATAATCTTTTTGGATAATGAGATTATCTAATTAATGAAATTTGCTTTTTAATTTATGGGTAATTCTATATTAACTTGATTGTCCTAAGAAATTTATCTTAGAAATAGATGATTATTTTTGTTATGTGATATATATATTAAAATAGAGTTGGTTAATATTAGTAAGACAAATATAATATAAACATGTATATAATATTTTAATATTGCTAAAGTAAATATAATATAAATTTAACTATGATATTATCGTTAAATTTTTTTAATTATTCTCAAGATAATGATAAATTATCAGCTAAATCACTAAAATTATTTAGGGAGATTTACCAAATATGACTCAAAATTTGATTTTAAATGCAAAAGTGCATCCCAACACAAATCAAATGAAAATTAACTCAAAATACTAGTGAAATTACAAATATCCCTTCATGAATAAACAAAAAAAAACAGTATTGTAATTTACTATTATAACCCTGCGAGTGAGAAAACTTTTTAGGGAAGTCTTCTCAAAATGTAAATCTTAAAAATAATTTATATATTTTATAAAAAAACTATTTTGATTAGTAAAAAACCATAATAATGTAGTTATAAACATTTATAAATGATGTAAATTTAGATTTTCTAAAACTGAATAGTTTTCAACGGAGATGAGTGAATGTAAGTTAGTCATGATATTCTTTGGTTTAGAGTTTGGTAACTAGGGGTGGGCATTTTACCCGATACCCGAACCCGTACCCGAACCCGATCCGAAAAACCCGAACCGAAATCCGAACCGAAATAGCAAAATACCCGAACGGGTATTGATTTAGGAGAGATTGGATATCCGAACCCGAACGGGTAATACCCGAACCCGAATGGATACTCGAAAATAACCGAACATAACTATACTTAACCTTATATTTCTAGTCTACATCTCTTATTTTATTTAAAATATTTATATTTATGTTACACAAACTTTAAAATCATACAATAAACATATAATTATGGACAAAATGATTTGATACTCACTTAAAATGTATGTCAACCTTTTTGTTTCATGTATTAACAAAAGTTACATTCAAATTTTAAAAACAATAACTAAATCAATGTCTTTTTATTTTTGACATGTATCTCCAAATCTATTTAATCATTCAATCTATTAAAAATAAAAACTTAGTTAAGTAAAAATTATATTTTTAAATACAAAAAACTTTAAAAATGATTTTTTTTTAAAAGTCTAAATATGCGAACCCGACCCGAAATCACCGAACCCGAACTCAAAATACCCGAACCCGATCCGAACTACAAAAATACCCGAACGGGTTCTATAACCCTATACCGAAATACCCGAAAATCCGAAATACCCGACCCGAACCCGAACGGGTATCCGAACGCCCACCCCTATTGGTAACTATCATATAGTATTGTATGTGATTTTAGGGTTAGATTGTGGTATCTTATTTTTTTTCCAAAAACTAAATTTGACCTATATGTGTTTAGTTTTGTATATATTAAACACTTTATAAGTTAATTTTAAGTTTAATAAAGTTTTTGTAAGTAATTTAGTAATATATTTGATTTTGGGTTTTGGAAAACTTAAATTTTTGAAGATATAATGCACTAGAATACTTACTGGAAGACGTAACTACCATTTCCGCTTAAAGTTATAGAAGAATTTTGGTAAGTCTTCTAGTGGAAGTTAAGTTTTCGAGTGGAAGTGTTAAGTCTTCCATAAGATCTAATGTATTAGATCTTAAAAATAATTTAATAATTTCGTAAAAAATATTTTGGTTGGGAAAAAATCTTAATCATCTAATTATAGAAATTTTTAGTGATATAAATTTAGATTTTAAAGTTTATTTAAGTTTTATGAAATGTTTGTTTCTTTGAGTTTCTGTTATAGGTGACTTAAGTCTTCCCACAAATAATGCACTAGAAGACTTCTGCGAAAGTCTTTTGGACGAATAGTAAACTTACCGTCTAGAAGACTTTGAAGTAAGTCTTCCAGGAGGTATTCTATTAGAAGACTTACTTGAAAATCTTCTGAATAAAAAATATTTAATTTTATTCGAATTTTTATCTTCTTATATAAAGAAAAATTTACATATTATCTCTTTTCCTCTCAAATGGCTGCAACAAAATGTAATTTTCTCATTCTAAAACTCTTCAACATCTCTCTAATCTGTTTGAACTTAAAAAATCAAACTTTATATTAATTTCTTATTTTTATCTCATGTTTCTCATTTATTTATTTTATTTTTGCAGGTTTCTCATCACATGATTCTCATCTTCGACTTCTTTAAAGGAATATCTACAAATCATATTTTTTTTTCATTTGGGAACCTCTTGTTGCTTAAAGTTCTTAACTTTTGAAAACTTTTTTTGTTGTTTTAAGTTTTTACCTTATTTTTGAAGTGAATGCTTTTGAATATACAGGTTTTTCAGATCTGAGACGATTTGGAAGACTTTCATGGAAATCTTCTCGTAAGTTTTCCAACAAATAATGCACTAGTAGACTTCCAATTTCTCCCATATATCCTATTTCATAAGAAATGTGAGGATTTTATATTAACTCCCAATGAATTCACCTCTTCTCTCTGCAACTCGTGTTCTTCCTTATATGATGAGACGGAATAAACTTCCGCTACGTCGAGGCAGAGCTAGAGAACCTGAGCCTCCTGAGCCTTGACCTCCACTCGTTGTTGAATATGATGAAGTAGAGTCTACTAAAATTGAAAGCGATGACGGAAATGAGCGTGAATCTATACCTGGTGATGACTGTGAGGCTATTGTGGTGATCTGGCTGATGAGGTCGAACAAGAAACAAATGAGGTTGAAGAAGAAGAGAGGAATGAGGTCAAAGAAGAAGATCACAAGGATTCTCACATAGTGGATCACAAGGTTGATGGTCGTTAGAAAGAAAAAAGGTTGATGGTCGTAGGATGCATATGTTAGTTGTTCTCTTTCGATTATTACGGTTGTAGAACTTATGTTGTCAAACTTTGTTGGATTCTTTTTGTTTTATGCAAGGCGTTCCTGTGTGTTTTGATTAGTGTTGAATTCTTCTTTCATAAAACAAAGACAATTAAAAAAAACAGGACCATGAATCTTAAAAACAATGCTTGAAGAGCCAATTACTCTTGTTTAACTTGAACTTGCGATGTTGTTTCAGCAAAACCTTTTGAATCAGTTTTCATTGACAAACAACAGTTTATTCAAAAGTATGAAACACTCGGTTCTTTAGAAAAGTAACAAAGGGGTGAAATCAAAAACTCTATTTTCGCAGAGAAGAGAAGAAGGGATGAATCAAACACACTAAACTATATTTTTGAACACTTCTTAAGCGTCTCCGTAACGGAGAGTTGACGACAAAAAATGTTGAATCGGATGGGCCTCAAAGATTTATCTCATGATTATCCAACCCAAAGTGATATCTGCAAAATATATGAAATATGTTAAGTTTACATATACTTAGGAATTATCTTGTTTTATTAATTAAAGGATAATGATAGTCTTAGGCTTATATAATAAAATCATGGGCAGACTCTTGTTGTAAGGTTTTCACACAAGGATAATAAGATTCATCTTTCACGCAAACACACACATTCGTATTGGGTGTTTGGTTTTTGACATCTAAATCCTATAGTCAAAGTTATAACGTGATCTCTAACAAGTGGTATCAGAGCAATCCAGGTTCTTAGATTGCAAAAGGTTACTTTGACAAAGGATGTCAACTACTAGGATAGATATCGACCGATTTGATGGGACTGGAGATTTCTGTCTATGGAAGGTCAGGATGATGGCTCACTTTGGAGTTTTAGGATTAAAGGATATTCTAACCGATGAGACACTACTTATGGACTCTTCAAGCACTAAAGAAGAAGATCCAGCCCAGAAGGACTCAGGTAAAGGTACAGAGGATATCTCCCTAACCATCGATCCTGTTAAACTAGGAAAGTCTGAAAAAGCAAAAGATCTTATCGTGGTAAATGTTGGGAATCAAGTGCTAAGGAAGATAAGTCACTGCGATACTGCGCCTGCAATGTGGAAAGCCCTTAATACTCTATACACTGAGACATCTTTACTAAACCGTATTTACTTGCAACACAAGTTTTACACGTTTAAGATGAATGATTCTAAGGGTATAGACGCAAACGTGGATGATTTTCTAAAATTAGTAGCATACTTGCATAACCTAAACGTAGAAGTAGCCGAGGAAGTTCAGGCTATATTACTTCTAAATTCGATGCCTCAACGATACGATAAGCTCAAGGAAACACTTAAATACGGACGAGATACACTCAAAATAAATGAGGTAACAGGCGCTGCACGGTCCAAGGATCGAGAACTGTTGGAAAGCGGTAAGCTTACAAGGAACCAAGATGAGGGATTGTATGTTGAGGAAAGAGGGAGATCATCGAATAGGTTTAATAAAGGAGGAAACAAACACTGGAAAGGAAGATCAAACAGTCGGTACGGGAGATCAAAGTCAAGACCAAAGTATGACAAGAATAGTAAAGGTTGCTTTATATGTGGAAAAGAAGGGCACTGGAAGCGAGAATGCCCAGACAGGGAAACCTACAAATCTGCTAACGTAGTGGAAGAACAAAAACAACCTCTGGTTCTAACAGTAAGCACAAAAGACACTCGAGAAGAATGGGTTATGGATTCTGGGTGTTCTTTCCATATTACACCAAACAAAGACGTCCTATTTGACCTAGAAGAGGTCGAAGGTGGAAGAGTGTTAATGGACAATAACACACATTGTGACGTTAAGGGTATTGGAAAGATCAGAATCATAAAACCAGATGGATCCATGGTAATTCTCACTAATGTGAGATACATGCCAAACATGAGTCGAAATCTAATATCTTATGGTATGTTAGAACGTTCTGGATGCCAATACGAGGGAAAAGATTTTATGATAAGGTTTTTCATAACGGCAAAGAAGTAATCTCAGGAAAATTCAATGAAGGCTTGTACTACTTACAAGGAAAGGTAGCTAAAGGAGAAGTAAATGTGTCTAAGGCCGAGGTGAATAAGACTTCTATATGGCACTCAAGATTATGTCACATGAATGTCAAGAGCTTGAATGAACTTGTGAAAAAGGGGTATATACCTAAGAAAGAAGTGGACAAACTCGAGTTTTGTGATACCTGCGCTTTAGGAAAATCTCATAAACAGAGTTTTCCCACAGCAAAGCACACAACCAAAGGAATCCTAGAGTATATTCATTCAGACTATGGGGAGCTCCTACGACACAAGAGAGTCTAGCTGGAAGTAAGTACTTTATAAGCTTTATAGATGATTACTCTAGGAAAGTATGGATATATTTTCTTAAATCGAAAGATGAAGCATTCAGCAAATTTAAGGAGTGGAAAGAAGCTGTTGAGAACAAAACTCGGAAAAGAATAAAGTGCTTAAGGACGGACAACGGACTAGAGTTTTGCAATCAACAATTTGATAAGTTATGCAAAGACTCATGTATGACACAAGACATGTCCATATACCCCACAACAAAACGGGGTTTCAGAGAGGATGAACCGGACAATCATGGACAAGGTGCGATGTATGCTTATTGAATCGGGGTTAGGGCAAGAATTCTGGGCTGAAGCTGCCTCAACGGCCACATACATCATCAATAGATCACCTAATTCAGCAATAGACTTTGAAATACCTGAAGAACGCTGGACTGATTCTAAGTGTGACTTAAGTAACATTAAGAGATTCGGGTGCTCAGCATATGTCCATAAAGTTCAAGAAAAGACTGGTCCTAGGGCGATAAAGGGAGTATTTGTGGGATATCCGTTCGGAACTAAGGGTTATTGAGTATGGATACAAGAAACTGGTAAGTGTGACACTAGTAGGAATGTGGTATTCAACGAAGAATAATTATACAAACATACACTCGAAGGTAACATCCAGGAGCATGATATTAAGGAGAAGGGTTCAAAACGTGTTACATTTAAAGAAAAACTAATTGAAGGACCAACTAGGTCTTACTCAGAAGACGAAGAAGTTTCATCTCAAGGTGGAGAACCTACAGCTACCGAAGCTTCAAGTAAGACAGAAGAAAACTTGTCAGGGGATGAGGAAGGGAACACTAATGAAGAAGAGACTCATATTGATGAGTACATGTTAGCAAGGGATCGAGTTAGAAGACAAATAAAACCTCCATCCAGATTCGAGGATTCAGATTTTGTTGCATATGCTTTAGCAGCAGCAGATGAGTTAGAAACAGAAGAACCCAAGACCTATAGTGAAGCCATGACTAGCAAGAAACAAAAATTGTGGAAGAATGGAGCAAATGAAGAAATGGATTCATTACAAAGGAATAACACCTGGATCCTAATAGACAAACCGGAGAATGCAAAGATAATTGGGTGCAAATGGATTTTTAAGTTAAAACCAGAAATCCCAGGCATTGAAGAACCCATATATAAAGTGAGATTAGTGGCTCAAGGTTATTCACAAACAGAGGGGATTGACTACAATGAGGTATTTTCTCCAGTAGTGAAACATGTTTCTATTCGCATAATGCTATCAATCGTGGTTAATCTGGACTATGAGCTCGAGCAAATGGATGTAAAAACTGCGTTCCTACACGGAGAATTAGAAGAGAGGATCCTAATGAAGCAACCTGAGGGTTTTGTCAAGAAAGAAGATGAAAACAAAGTGTGTTTACTTAAGAAATCCCTATATGGATTGAAACAGTCGCCCAAACAATGGAACTACAAGTTTGATTGTTTCATGAAGACTCAACGATTCATTAGAAGCAAAGAAGACCCTTGCGTATACATGAAGAATGTCAATACAGAACAAGCCGTATTTTTGCTCTTATACGTGGATGATATCCTAATTGCTTCTGGAGATTGTAACGAGATCAGGAAAATAAAAGAAAGTTTGAGTAAAGAATTCGAGATGAAAGACTTGGGAAAAGCATCAAGGATATTGGGCATGGACATCGTCAGGGACAGAACTAATGGAACTCTAATACTATCACAAGAAGGTTATTTGAAAAAGGTAGTAGAAACATTTGGTATGTCAGAAACTAAAGCTGTTATAACCCCAACATCATCTCAATTTAAACTAAGGAGCTTAACAACTGATCAAAAGGAAGAAAGAATGGAAATGGAAGAAATCCCCTATGCGAGTGTGGTAGGAAGTATTATGTATGCAATGGTGGGATCGAGACCTGACTTAAGTTTTGCAGTGGGACTTATAAGCAGGTTCATGTCTGCACCTGGAAAGGAACATTGGGCAGCTGCTAAATGGGTTTTAAGATATCTAAAAGGAGCTACTGGAAGATGTCTTACATTTACTAAAGGATCGAATTTCAGTATAGAAGGGTATTGTGATTCTGATTACGCTACAGATCTTGATAAAAGAAGATCAGTTACGGGTTATGTGTTTCAAGTATGGGGAAATACTGTAAGCTGGAAATCAGGACTATAAGACGTGGTGGCACTCTCAAATACTGAAGCCGAATACATGGCCCTAACGGCAGCAGCTAAAGAGGCTCTATGGCTAAGGAGGATTTGCAAGGAACTAGGTTTCAATCAAGAAAGCGTAAAATTGAACTGTGATTCTCAAAGCGCGATTGCATTAGCTAAAAATCATGTACATCATGAACGAACTAAGTTTGTTGATACTAAATACCATTTTATCAGAGACCTAGTTGATGAAGGCAGTGTTACCCTATTTAAGATTCACACTAGTAAAAATCCAGCGGATTTTCTAACTAAAGCTTTACCTGGGCAAAAGTTCGATCTCTGCTGTGAACTCCTGAAAGTCGTCTAGAGAAGCAGGCACAACAGGTAACCTCATTATCGATATACCTCGCAAAAGAAAGAAGTACATACCATTAGAGCTCAACGGGTACTACTTCATATCGATAAACATAGCTCAAATAAGCTGAAAGGGGGGACGGTACCTATTAACGAGAAGGCGAGGTAAGTTCTGTTCAAGGTGGAGTGCCTGGAAAACAAACAACACGTTTAGGTGAATAAAACAAGTAAGTATAAACATAGAGGGAACGTCTTAAGCAGTTGGATGAAAGAAACGAAAACTGAAGGGAGACGAGTACCTCGTAACGGGACTATATAGAAGAAGTTGACTCGGAGAAGAGTGGCGTATGACTGCTACACAGCTGATAAGATAAAGAGCGGATTCATCGAAGAAGCTGAGATGAAGATCGAGAAGGATTAAAACTTGGAGGATACAATAAAACCGGTGAAATAGAGCTCTAACGATTCCTTAAAGTCAAGGAGTACTTACCAAATAATTCTCGGGGAAGCCTTGCATGTCGAATAGATCGAAGAAATGAAGGTTTCCGGAAGAGAGAAGTCGCGATATCTCTTTTGGAAATCACGATCTAAACGAAGAAAGGTCATCTGAGAGGGGTTAGTGAGACATGCATGTGGAAGATCGGAGGAACTTGGGACAAGTTTATCTCGTTGCAGCAGAAATGGATGAGAAAGGTCGATTGAAGTGGATTGAAGAAGGAACCGGTTGGTCTCGGAGTCATTGAAAGAGTATCGACTGGAATCACCTCGAATCGCCATCGGAGCCGCTCATGAGGAAAGTGAAAGAGAGGTCTGGATGCTTCTTCTGTCGGTGGACACGTGGGTTGAGGGAGATAAACCATTTGGGCCCAAGGTGGAGTTTGTTGAATCGGATGGGCCTCAAAGATTTATCTCATGATTATCCAACCCAAAGTGATATCTGCAAAATATATGAAATATGTTAAGTTTACATATACTTAGGAATTATCTTGTTTTATTAATTAAAGGATAATGATAGTCTTAGGCCTATATAATAAAATCATGGGCAGACTCTTGTTGTAAGGTTTTCACACAAGGATAATAAGATTCATCTTTTACGCAAACACACACATTCGTATTGGGTGTTTGGTTTTTGTCATCTAAATCCTATAGTCAAAGTTATAACGTGATCTCTAACAAAAAACGTTGACAAAAAATATATCTTTTACGGCTCAGTCAAAGTAACTTTGTAATTTTTATGGTTTAATGGAAAGTCCGTATTTTTTTCAGCAAATTAGTGAAAGTTTGGTATTTAAATGACAGTTTTCTCTAATAAAAATCAAATTTTATATTAATTTCTTATTTTTATCTCATGTTTTTCTCATTAATTTATTTTGTTTGGATATATGCAGATTTTTCAGATATGAGACGACTTGAAAGACTTTTCATGGAATTCTTCTCGGAAGTATTGCAACAAATAATGGACTAGAGACTTCTGCAGAAGTATTTTTAACGAATAATAATTTAGGGTCTGGAAAACTTTCCAAGAGGTATTCTATTAGAAACTTTCAAGTAAGTCTTTCATAATAAAACTTTCATGTCATTCTCACTAATTTATTTTGTTTGGATATGCAGATATTTTAGATCTAAGATGACTTTGAAAACTTCCGCGGAAGTCTTCTAACATATAATGTGCTATAATAATTATGACGGAGTTTTCTCTCATGTTAAGTGGAGTCCAAACTTTTTTTTCTTGAGGAATGATCAATAATAATTTTGTTTATGGTCGTTTTATGATTTGTAGGTGTTCTCTTTTAATTGTAAATTCTTTTGTAAATTTAAAGAGATATTAATGAAAATTTTGGTAAATATATTCATGTCTACAATATTATCTTGCCAAAAGTACTTGACATTATTAAAGTTCTTGATACAAATTTAATAGCAAAACACAATAACAAAAAATTATTCAAATTTACTACGGCTAAGGAATAATACTTCTCAAGAAAACTTAGCCAAATTCCCCAAATATCAAATGTTAAATAAATACTTAAATCTATTCTGAGCATCAAGTTCTATACTCGTAATAAAATCTGGATTTGCTAATGCAATTGTTTCAAACATGAAGGCAACCACTCATACCCATCTTCTGGTTGACATAGATATTTTCAGCATTCAAAATTTGAGAAACTTAGCAAACATAGAAATCAAGGTCAAAAATGAATCCAAGAAGACTTCTAGGGAAGTTTTCTATCATTAGCTAGAAATATTAATAAACATATTTGAGAACCTTTAAATTATCACTAATAAAGTTATGAATTTCATTCGAGACCTTAAAGCAGTGAGAAAACTTACTTAGTTGTCCAAGCACACAAAACTTCACCAAGAGAGCTACTCAATCGTTAATGACCAGGAATCATGAGCTTGAATGACTATATGAACCTTAAAAACTTTAGAATCCAAAACCTTAAGGTTTTTGGATGAATATAGAAAGAAATTGAGAGATGTAGTTTTTGTGGATAAGATATGAGATAAAATGAGTGAAAATCAGTTTTTGATGCATTAAGAGCTTCATATTGGTTGTTCATGGTTATTGGGTGAATTGATGGTAATGGCATTTTCGTGAATAATTGATGAAGATAAGTGATGCGACCCTGACCAGCATCATGGACCAAGGTATGAAAATCAGGTGCCAACCGGCTAGGCAACTGATCATAGCTTGGCTTAATGGGCTGTTTATGGGCCTTATCGGCTTGATCCATGAAGTTCTAGACCGAGAGAAGCTAATGGGCTTGATACAAAATATAGAGGCCTTGTTCTAATTAAGAAATCAGTGTTTAAGATTGTTCAAGAAAGACCCAACAAATATCTACAATTCATGGTCGAATAATATATCAATCTGATGGCAATTCTTTGACCGTCGACCATGCGAAAGGACGAGACCAGCCGAAGAGTCATTCGTGCCAAACCTTTCAATTTCGGTCAAGTCTTCCTTGTTTTTATAAGTTGCTAATTTCTATGTTTCACTAGTACTTTGAATTCCAACTTTTTGTACTCAATGCCTATTATATAAAGGCTTGTTTTGTAATGAATAAAATCATCCAGCATTGTTAAATAAAAACCTTTCTTTTTAAGTTTGTTGAATCCTTTGTTCCTAATCGAATATCGTAGCTTCTAAGTCATCGGAGTGAGTCATATATTCGGGCTTAGGAGTTGGAATATCAAGGGTATTCTGCAGCGCCTGTGCGACCATTCGATCCACATCCCTTGATCGTATCATGTGTTATCAGAGCCACTCTGAGGTTTAGAGTTCTTCACAACCAGAAATTCATAACTCTTCAGCTTCTAAGAGATCAACTGTGTTTTTTGGACTGTTGAGAAACCATTAAGAGAAGGCAGTGAACAAAGCATGAGAAGAAAATTTGCGAGAATGGAGGTACAAATCTTCATCTTCTAAGAGATTTGTGTCTTTTGGACTATTAAGAAACTATGAAGAGGAGACTGAACTTAAAGCACAAGAAGAAAAGTTACGAGAATGGAGGTACAACAAACATACAACCGAGATGATAGCAAAATGTGAGTGAGACCAAGAGGAGGAAGCCAAGAAGTCACGATCTGAGAGAGACAAATGGAAGAAACCACTCAGTAAAGAAGGTACACGAATGTTCCTTGATTCTGGTTCAATGGGAGTTAATCCGAGCGGTCCTAAGGTAGTCAAAAAGCCACAATCAAAACAAGTTGTAGAAACTCCATCGGCCAGAACAGAAGAGAAGAGGAATGAAGGTTTTGAGAGATGTCTGTAAAGTTTTAAAGCTAAGATCCATCAAAGGATCACAAATCCATGTCCATCTTCAGTGTTCGAAGAAGATCAAGAGGCCAAACATATCCAACCGGAGCTATCGACTGTTTATGTTCGAGCAGAATCTATGGATGACCATCTGCATCAAAAGGAAGAACCAGAGGCTGTAAGTGTTCTCTTGGATGTCCAAAAAGTGGCTGAAAATTTGGTTGATAGTGAACCAGAAGCTAATCATGAAAAAGATCTCACAACCGCTTATGCTTTAGGTGATATTCTCGGTTCTTTATCATGTGATGAATTGGTTCAGACATTTGTTTGAAAGGAGCAAGACCCAATTGAGCTACTAAGGCCTGAAGAGGGTCTATAACACTTCATCTTTGAGCCTAGAATAGGGGCGTGTGTGCACAAAAACAATATAAACACCTTGGTTGAGCAAAACCATGTCGGTTTATTCATCCTAGAAGGTCCGGATTTGAGCACAAATCCTTATAAAGTAGGAGGAGATGATGTGACCCTGACCAGCATCATGGACCAAGGTATGAAAATTAGGTACGAACCGGTTAGGCAACTGATCATAGCTTGTCTTAATGGGCTGTTTATGGGCCTTATCGGTTTACTCCATGAAATTCTAGACCGAGAGAAGCTATTGGGCTTGATACAAAATATGGAGGCCTTATTCTAATTAAGAAATCGTGTTTGAGATTGTTCAAGAAAGTCACAACAAGAATCTACAATTCATGGTCGAATAGTATATCAATCTGACGGCAATTCGTTGACCGTTGACCATGCGAAGGACAAGACCAGCCGAAGAGTCGTTCGTCCCAAACCTTTCAATTTTGGTCAAGTCTTCCTTGTTTTTATAAGTTTCTAATTCCTATGTTTGACTAGTCCTTTGAATTCCAACCTTTTGTATTCAATGCCTATTATATAAAGGCTTGCTTTGTAATGAATAAAATCATCTATCATTGTTAAATAAAAATCTTTCTTTTTAAGTTTGTTGAGTCCTTTGTTCCTAATCAAACATCGTAGCTTCTAAGTCGTCGAAGTGAGTCATATCTTTGGGCTTAGGAGTTTGAATATCAAGGGTCTTCCGCAGCCCTTGTGCGACCATTCGATCCACATCCCTTGATCGTTTTTGCTTTCTATCCCATTCGATGCAAGGCTTATCCAATCCACCAACCTTAGAGTGATCCTTCAATTTAGGGCGTATCACATAGCACTTAGGGCAAATTAGGCATATTTCTGTTTTTCTGTTTTCGAGCTGCGTCTCAACTAGGTTAATCAAGTCTCACAAAGTTAGAATTAGGAACTTGCTGATGGCTCTTATCGCCGAGGCTTTACCTGTTGTAACGCTCGTTCACTCAATTCGGAATAAGATTTTCTTTGCTCCCTTTTTTTCAACACTTGGCGTGTGGTTTAGCATATATCCGGGACCTCTGGGAAAGTTAGGTTTACACTTAGCTTTCCTATTTTCATCGGAAATCGATAGTGCAAATTCCGGTTCCCATACGGTCCATCGGTGCAATTCGCCACCTTTGAAGACATAATGCGAGCTTCGTTCTTTTAGCCAACTCGCTGCCCATTTCTCGGTAGGGAGTTTGTCGTTGTAGTTGTTGAACTCAGCCCTCCAATCTGGGTTCTGCTCGGAGTTCGGGCTTTGTTCCGCATTTGTTTCTTCGATGACAAGAGCCATTAAGAGGTTTTTCTCGACAGGCAGATCGATGCTTGGTCGCTCGATTCGATGGATTGGTATGGTTCGTTTGACCTGATCACGAAGTTTGCTTCCAAATGCTGCAAGGGCATCATCGCATACGCTTTCCCTACGAGGGACCTTTGTGAGTTCAAAGAACTTGAAGTCCTTAGCGTGGTTCTGGACTATCTTTAGGTAAGCGTCCACTCGCTCGTTACGCGCGTCGTAGTCACCACTGAAATGGCTCGTAACGAGCTGCGAGTTTCAATAGTTTCTTAGTCGTTTAGCCTTTACAGCTTTGGCCAGTCGAAGTCCGGCAATGAGTTATTAGTATTCTACCTCGTTGTTGGAGGCGAGAAAACCAAAGTTGAACGACTCCCTGATCAATTCTCTAGATGGCGACTGAAGTTGAACTCTCGTTCCTATGTCTAGTCGTAGAGGATCTGTCCACGTGCAATATCCAGTTAGTACTTGGGGGGGGGGGGGCGAGGCCTTGTTCGAGCTCAGGTGATTGCTCAATTAGGAAGTCGACCAAAACTTGCGACTTTGCTACGGTTCAATTTTTATAAGCGATATCGTGTTGACTTAGCTCAATCGACCATTTAAAGAATGCCCTTACTGGTTCGTATTCTGCATCGCCGTGCGTAGCGGTTGGTTGATGAGTACTTCGACCAAATGGGGCTGGAAATGCGACTGAGTTTCCTTGCTGAAGTGACGATAGTGAGGGCCATCTTCTCGTGAGTAGGATATCGTGTCCCAAGATCAGTCATACGTTTGCTCGTATGGAAGATGGGATGTTGCTCACCTCGATCGTTCTTGATAAGGATGCTACTAACTTCAGTAGAGGACACTGCGATCTAGAGAGACAGTATGTCGCCATCTTCTTGTTTGGACAACACAGGTGGTAAAGTGAGGTATTGCTCAATTTGAGTGAATGATTCTTCGCATTTCTCGTCCATAGGAAATTTTTTGTTTCCCCGCAGCAGTTTGTAGAAAGGAAGGAATTTCTCCATCGATCGAGATATGAATCGGTTGACTGCAGCGATTGTCCCGGCTAGCCGCTGAAATTCCCTACTATTCTTTGGGCTGGGAAGAACGAGTATTGCAGAAATCTGTTTGGTATTTGCCTCGATTCCTCTTTGTGTGACAATATACCTGAGGAATTCACTCGACATAACTCCGAAAGTGCACTTAGTTGGATTTAGCTTCATGCCATAGTCGTTCAGTGTTTTGAAACAGCCGCGTAAGTGCCCGAGGTGGTCTGCCGCGTGAACTGATTTTACTAGCATATCATCGATGTATACCTCCATCGAGATTCCCAACTTATTAGCAAACATTCGGTTCACAAGTCGTAGGCAGGTTGCGCCTATGTTTTTCAAACCGAAGGGCATGACCTTGTAACAGTACGTTCCCCAATCCATGATAAAAGCCATCTTCTCGCGATCATCTGGGTGCATCATGATATGGTTGTAGCCCGAGAAGGCGTCCATGAAAGTAAGGAGCTCATTTCCAGCGGGTGACTCGACTAACCGATCGATATGAGGGAGCATGAAGCTATCCTTTGGGCATGCTTTATTCAAGTCGGTGCAGTAAACACATGCTCGCCACTTCCCATTCTTTTTCTTGACCGCTTCTGGGTTCGCCAACCATTCTTGGTAGTGAACCTCGGTTATCGAGCCAGCTTTGAGTAGTCGCTCGATTTCTTTGTTCACAACTTTTGAAATTTTTGGTCTGAGATTTCGTCGTTTCTCCCTAATGGGCTTGATGGTGGGATCCAAGTTAAGATCATGGGAGACAATAGCCGGATTGATGCCTTTCATATCCGACATCGTTCGGGCGAAGGTCGACGCGTTCTGATTGAAGAAGGTGATGATCTTCCCTTGTAATTCATCAGGGAGGTATTCACCAACTCTGGCGATTTTGCTTGGCTCTGTGTCGTCAATGGATACTTATAGGACTTCCTCTTTTTGCGGGTAGGCTTTTTGGATTGGTTTGGAAATCGAGTTGATGTGGGTCGTCGACTGCTGTAACTTGATGGTAGCGATTATAATATCTTACGCGGCTTTCTGATCTCCGAGCATCGTTCGTATCTGTCCATCTGGGCCAGGAAACTTGGCACACTGATGATAAGTCGATGAAAATGCGTGAATCTAGTGTATCTACGGGGTGCCAAGGATGGCGTTGTATGGAGCCTTCGTGCTTATGACGAAAAACTTGACTGTGCGAGTGACCCCGCAAGCTAGACGAGGAGACGAATCATTCCGAGCATTATCTTGGAAGATCTATTAAAACAATGAGGGATCAGAACGAAGGCTTCATGTCGCGCAGGTCGATTCCTATTTTATCGAAAGTATCGCAAAAATAAGATCAACCAAGCTACAATGTTGATCAGCACTTTAGTAAAGTCGCACTTCCCGATCCCGAGTTCCACGAGGAGAGGGTCGTTATGAGCATGTGAACGCCGATGGCATCTGCGGCTGAGAACATGATATGTGGATCATTCTCGGGCTTGACAGACCACTTCTGCGAGGTTGTTGCTTTCCGACGATAATATTTAACTAATCGTACTGAGTTTCTGCCTGGGGGAGAACCGCCCATGATTATGTTGAGCTGTAAGCGTTGCTTACCTTGTTTAGCTTGTATCTGAGTTCGTAAGTCGCTGGGTGGACTTATGGTACCTTTCGCCTTTGGAGTCTTTGATTCCTCTAGTTTTCTTCGCAAATCAGAGTTTTTTCGTCGGTTGAAGCTGAGACGAAAATCATCTACGCCGGCGTTACGCTTTTCGCGGAGGTCGGCAGTGTGAAGGTACTCGCGGTGCTCGAATCTGGGGTCTGCGTTCGCTATCTGTTTTGCTTTAGATGCATTGAGAGCCTCTCAAAGGTCAGTCTTGTCGCTGGGATAGTTCTCCGGACGATTAGCTTGTGCTTGAGCTGGTTGTGCAAATATTTGATGTGATGGGGGTTGTTGCTGAGTGTCGCGTTGATTGGGTTTGCAAGTCGATGGAACACGGTGACGTTTCTTCATCCGACAAGGTTTTGGGTCGAGCCAGGATGACTTCGATGCGTCCGTGGTTTCTCGGTTGCTCCTCGTCTGCAGAAATATCGTCTTTTTCTCGTTCTGATGTTTCAGCTGCCTCTCCTTTGCCGCGAGTTTTACTTTGCGGGGTACTTCCTTCAGGCTTGTGAATCTTTTTCTCTTTGTTTTTTCTCCAGCTCTTGTTGTTCTTTGGTGTTTGTTTTGGCGGCTCAATCTTCGATCCACCGTGATTGAAAGATGCTAGCAATGCCTCGTGGAGTTGCTTGCACTCGTTGTGTTGTGGCCCTTTAACTTATGGTACTCGCAGTACTTGTTGAGGTCTATTGAGCTTGGAGGCGTCTAGGGTTTTTTCTCGGCATCTCTCTCCCAATGGTTCCATCCCGTCTCCCGAAATACTACCGTGGAAACGGGTAAGTGATTTTTCTCGATGACATAGATGAAACCCTTTTTCGGTCTCCCCTCTAGCCAGAAGTATGCTGACATGGTTTTGTTTGGTGTCGATTGTTTTAGTTGGATCCTGCTTCAACACGCTCTGCTTGTTCAGAATTGCCATAGTATATTCCTCCATGCGGATGAAGTTATTGGACCAAGCGATGGCATCTTGGAGAGACGACTTTAAATGCCAATACAAATCGTCTCGAAACTTGGAGTGGACCCATAACATGTTCATCAAAGCATCGACTGCGATATTCTCCGGGATATTGATGGTTGACACTACGGCTTTGAATTATTCCATAAATCCACGAAGATTCTGATTAGACGTTTGGGACATTTTCCATAAGTCGGAGGCAGTTGGCCCCTGTCTGGTGAACATTATGTACTGTTTGAGGAAAGCTGCGAACAAGTCGCGAAAGCTGTCGACAGAGTTTTCGAGAAGTCACAAAAACCATGTTAATGCCAGCCCAGTGAGGCTTTCGAAAAATAGATGACAAAAACCGGCTTCCTTTTCGTCGTCGGCGAAGTTTCCCCTTCCTATCGCTATGTTGAAAGCCGTCATATGGTCCGTAGGGTCTGACCCGACGGAATAAGATGGTAGTCAGAATTTCTCGGTTGAACGGAGACGTACATCGCATATGCGGCAAGAGAAGGGGGTTCTGGAGGTCGTGTCGAGGACTCGATCTATCTGCGGAGCCGAGCTCATAACATGGTGAATCTTCGAGCTAATCTCTTGAAGAGATATTTTGAGCGCGAGCGATTTCTCGAGCTGTCAATGGATCTGACCCTCCTTGGGCCCGAGCGTCACAGGTAGGTAGTGGGTCTTAGGCGTCGGCAGTGTGTTCTTCGATTCCCGTCGTTGGGTTTGTATGGAACAGCTAATGACTTATCGTCAGAGGATCACTAGTCGTGCCGGCGGGGAGGGACAGAGAAGCTACCTGGGCGGCAAGTTGAGCGTTGGTCGCTTTTTGGATTTTTTCCTATTGCGCGAGGCGTACCATAATGGTGTCCATGAACTCCGTTGTGGCTTGCGGCGCGATTTCTGGAGTGGCCTCCGGGTCTTCTCCAAAGGTAGAGCCTGTGAAGTCATCGAGATCCTTTTTTACGCTTTTTCGGCAAGCCCCACGGTGGGTACCCACTGTTTGAACCGAGTTGAGTCTAATCGAGTAATTAGGGATGGAAATTTTCGGTGAGTTATATCAAAAAGCGTTTGTTTAGATCAGAGAATGTCTATCGGTTACAAGGGAGGAAATAAATAGTGAAAGTAGGCTGGTACTCAGAGAGTAGATCAGAAAGGGTACATGTTGACAATAATGTAAAGATATCAAAACCATAATTCTAGTCGTTTGTTCTGTATCTCGAATCCCCTTCTTGTTCTCTCCTCCTCTTCCTTTTATAGACCGCTCCCCTCGTCTATACCCTAAGTCGGTTTCCTTAATTGTCTTTCTTGTCGTTGGGCTAGGTGAACGGGACGGCGAGTTGAATCCCCGAGCCGAGCCACCTTTATCCGCTCATTCGAGTAAAAGTAGTCTAAAGCCAAACTTCATGGTCGAGGTTCTCGCTACCAAGCTGAGTCATCAGTCCTCGGATTAATGGGCCGGGCTGGCTTTTCAATGGGCCTTGTGGAGGATGAAATTCATCTCCTACATAAGTTTACAATGACAAAACAGAAATACATTTTACATTTAGTATCTTATCAATACAGGTACAGGATTATTTGTTTTCTGATCCTTAGCCATATGTATAGATCAGCTACATCTGTAAGAACTATTAAACCCAAGGTAACCATTAGAGTTGCTCCAACGTTTAGCAGCACATCGCAGCTGGAGAGACGCAAAGAGGTATTTGCGATGTACTTGAGGAAGAGAAGAGAGAAAATGGACTCAGGAACTGAATTTGTGCTGGAGAAGGAAGGCCACAAAATCGTTGGGTTCTATGGACAAGCTGGTGACTATCTTTACAAAATCGGAGTCAAGTGGCGCCCATTGCCAACTTATGCACAACCAATCTTATATGTGGGGACTATCAATAAGATTATCTTATAAGTGTATACGAAAGTCGCAAGTCCAAGCTAATAAATCCGGTTCCTTAATCTAAACGCCATGGGCGGATCTACGTAGTATAAGAAGGTGGCAGCTGCCCCACAATAATTACAACTAAATTTATTTGCATTTGAATATACATATATCTTTCAGCTTAGTTTGGTAAATCTCTCTCTATGCCCCGACTAAACCTGGCTTCAAATCGCCACCTACCCTTTTTACATTGATTTTGTTTAGTTTATTTTTGCTTCAAATGTTATTCTTATTGAAAAAATATCAAACAAAATTTTATTAGGAAATTTGACTCTATGACCATAAAAACATATAATTCATTATCTAACCAATTTCCCTAACATTTATATACACGGCGTTACATTTCTATTATAATAATGTATTCTCTGTCTCCAACCGGTGAAGCTTGCAGAAAAATAAAAATAAAAATTCATAATTAAAATAATATTTTCAGTAACTCTCTTCCATACGTGGTTTTTTATTATTCTTTCATGTGGAATAAGTGTAGCTAACTATTGGCCATTTATTCTATGGAATACATCAGTGCTTCTCCCATCCGCACAAGTCAGGTTATATATCCCACAGTTATTCCTGTAGAAGTACATATTTCATGTTTCTATTTCATCCGAAATACACTACAAGAAAACAGCGTAATTCCGACGACAAATATGTACTACCCTCGGAATTTTCCGAGGGACCTTTTTCCTCAGAATATTCACAAACTATTTTTTTAAAACTAATTAATTTTTAATATATTTTGTATTTTTAATTTACTTTTTAAAAATAAAATTTAATCTCAAATAGAAATTATATTATAATATTAAAAGTTTTACAAATTAAAAAAAAAAACACATTGAAATTTTTTTATTAAAAAAACACAAACTAAAACTCGTTCGGGAACATTCTCATCATCATTTCCATCATTTGAGCGTTCGACCTCTCCGCTGCATCCACTTTAGCTTGTTGCGCGGCCATCTGAGCAAGAATGGTGTTATTCTGGTTCTCCAATGCTGATATGCGGTCATCCTTGTTCTGTAGCAGCTCCATAAGTGCCGGATCAACAAAAGGTGCTGATGAAGAAGAAGCAACCGACGGAGATCGACGACCCAAACCGAATAAACACTCTTTTCTCTTTGGAACCGCATGAAAAGAAAACATAATGATTTTAGTAGCAATAAAGAAAAAAAATGAAATTATAGTAAAAATAAAAATGAAGATATTACCGATTCAACGAGCTCATTTATTTGACCTCGAGATAGGTTGGTGGAAGCAACAGTAGTGGCGTCCTCATCAGAGTGAAGCTGAGATAGGCGGAACTCTTCGTCATCCTTCTGGCTTTGGACCAGGTCGACCACTTCCCTCACAAGACCATCAAAAATCTCGGCGGTCTTTTTGTTGGTATACGCCATCCTCATTAGGGCGAGATCATCAACCGGCTCACCATCATTTTCTTCCGCCTAAAAAATGTAAGAAATGCATTAAAAATTGAAATAAAAATGTTTAAAGATTTGAAATAAAAAAATAGATTTAACTTACCATTCGATCTCCGAGAGTGTGAATACTTTGGGCACCCAAGTTGTGCTTGTACATGCCCTTCCCGCGACACTCGCTCTTGCGGTTGCCAGAGTTGGTCACCGATCGGTCTTGCATCGTGTCATTCTCCCAGTATTGTATCAACTCCGCCCGCACCGTCTCGTTAATCGATTTCGGTGTCTTTCCTTTGATCCACTTCTGTTTCCACTCATAGATTTGCTTCCCATAATTATCCACGACTTTGAGGTTGAAGTGGTGACGGATGAAGTCTGTCTGATCAGAACTCTAGTTGAATTCTTGCTGAAAAAATACACAATTAGTAAAAAGTAATGTTAAAGATAAGAAAATAAGTTAACAAAAAATTAAAATTTACCGTAAACTGACAGAACCACATTTCCCGATCCTCAGAAGGGAAGCTGGTGAAGGTAGGATATCCCTTCTGGAGGGTCGAGTACATCATCCGGTTGATAAAGGTGCTGATCCCGTTCCCCGATCGATCGAACCTAAGATAAGAGAAAAATAGGAATGAAAAAAAGATAATGAAATAAAATAAAAAAAAAACAAAATTTTTTTTACCAAGTTTGGTGTCGGCCTTGTGGATACGGAGTGAGAACGAGAAGATGCTCTCGACCCGACTGCTGAACCAACTGTTCAACAGTCATGATTCCCGGAACAACCGGAGGAGCGAGAGGGTGACCATACTCGTCTGCAGCTTGGTTTAGAGACGCTGAAGAAGCTCGAGAGCGGGAGGACGAACCACTACGACCTCGTGGTGCAGAACGGCGAAATCTAGTTTGGTTCTCGCCACTAGACCTATTTGTAAAACAAAGTTTTACAAATAGTTTTTAAAAATGGCAAATATACATATAAAAATCTAAAAAAAAGATTTTATTAAATATAAAAATCGGTTTATACATATAAGAATCTAAAAGTAGATTTAATATATAAATGATGTTTTATAAATATAAATATAAAAATCATTTTATAACTATAAAAAACTTTCTATAAATATAAAAATCGTTTTATAACTATAAAAAACATTTTATATATATAAAAAATGTTTTAAAAATATTAAAAACATTTTATAAATATAAAAATCGTTTTATAACTATTAAAAATGTTTTATAAATATAAAAATCGTTTTATAGCTATAAAAAACTTTTTATAAATATTAAAAACGTTTTATAAATATAAAAAGCGTTTTATAAATAGAAAAAAACGTTTTATAAATATTAAAAACGTTTTATAAATATTAAAATGTTTTATAAATATTAAAAACGTTTTCTAAATATAAAAAACGTTTTATAAATATTAAAAATGTTTTATAAAATATTAAAAACGTTTTATAATATTAAAAAACGTTTTATAAATATTAATAACGTTTTATAAATATTAAAAAACGTTTTAAACGTTTTTATAAACCTAAAAATAGATTTATAAACCCAGCAATCCACAATCCAAAAAAAAACGGGACATGGTTTCTATTCTGATTCTGAGTCATCACCCGATGAATCTGAATCTGAATCTTGGTGAAACTCTCCAATCACAGGTTCATCCTCTTCGTGAACAACAGGTTCCTCTCCAAAGTCGGTTAAATCGACTACCAACTCAGAGTTTGCTAAATCTTCAGCTGCATTTAAGTTTCCGGATGTGCTTGGTTGTAGTGGGTCTTGATCAGAACTTCCGTGAACTCGCCCTCTCGGGTTGAGTGATGTAACAGTGACTCATGGATCATCTATGTTCCTAACCCGAGGATACTTGATATAGCAAACCTGTAAAATATTACAAATTTATATGTAAATTAGTAATAGTAATATACAGACGAATGAATCATTATGAATAAATTTACATATATATAATTACTTGATCGGCTTGCGAAGCAAGAATGAAAGGATCATAATATTGCAGCATTCGTCGCGAATGTACTGATGTAACACCAAATGTATCTTTTCTCACGCCTCGATCTGCAGTGTTATCGTACCAATCACAATAGAAAACCGTACACCGCAATCCAACCATGCCTGGATACTTGATTTCCAAAATTTCGAGTATATTCCCGTAGTACACATCATCTCCAAATGCAGACAAGACACCATCATCATAAGTTGTACTTGAACGTCTCCTCTTTTGAGTTGTGAATGCATATCCTCGAGTACAAAATCTCGGATATGACTTCACAACATGTTGTGGTCCACACACCATCTCGTGTATCCAATCGTCAAATGTTTCACCTCTGGCAATTGCAACATACACCTATTAATAGAAAATATGTTATAGCAATATTCTGAGTATTATTATGACATGTGATTAATATTACATGGGTTAAAGTACTCACATAACCAAGCATCCAAGCAGCAAATTCTCTGTGCTTTAGTTCTTCAAGTTCCTCTTCTGTGGCGTGTCTATGAGTGAACCGCTTTTCAGCCATGAAAATCCTGTACACATAAATGAAATTAATTAAGATTTAAATTATAACTTGTAAAAATAATAATTGTTAAACATATTTATATATGTACCTCTCATATTGAAGAATTTCTTCGCAGTTGGTGAGCAGATATGTTTGCAAATGACTATGCTCCTGCTCAGTAAGTCGACGGTCCTTTGATTTTCCGCTAAGTCGTCCGATATCTGTGAAGATGTTTGGAACTGTAACATAATATGTTGCTTTTTCGCCTCTATCATCATGCTGAGCAGGTTTTCGGGTTTTTTTTCTGCACTTCTGCTGGAAAGTAGTACTCAGCAAAGTTTGAAGTTTCTTCATTGATCATCTGTGCGACAATATATCCTTCCACCTTGCTTAAATTCTTGACCTTCTTCTTTAGATGAAACATATACCGCTCGTAAACATACATCCATCTATACTGCACATGACCACCAAGTTCCAATTCTCTTACCAAGTGAATAACAAGATGCTCCATAACATCAAAAAATGATGGAGGAAATATCTTCTCGAGGTTGCACTGGATCACAGGTATGTTAGACTTCAAATTTTGGATACCTTCTGGAGTCACTGATCTCGTGCATAAATCACGGAAAAAAAACTTATCCCTGCAATTGCTTCATGAACATTTCGTGGTAATAGTCCCGAGAAGGCAAACGGAAGGAGGCGCTGCATCATTACATGGCAATCGTGACTCTTCAAGCCGATAAACTTTCCTTCTCTTCTGTCAACACAGTTACGCAAATTAGATGCGTAACCATCTGGAAATTCCACATCGTTTGAAATCCAATCAAAGAACGCATCTTTTGCCGCTGCATCTAGTCGGTATATGGGAGCAGGAGCCCTACCATTCTCATCAACATGAAGTTCGGAACGAGCACATATATCGACTAAATCAAGTCTTGACTTCAAATTATCTTTTGTTTTACCTTGGACGTTAAGGATCGTGTTCATGATATTGTCAAAAAAGTTCTTCTCAATATGCATGACATCTAAATTATGCCGCAACAGATGATCCTTCCAGTATGGTAGATCCCAGAAAATACTCTTCTTGTGCCAATTATTTAGTTCTGCAACACCATCTACTGGATAATGCACATGTCCACCAACGTCTGGCGTCCTTTCTGCACCAAAATCTCTTAATTGTGTCAACAAATCTGCCCCACAAATTTTCGGAGGTGCACTATCAAACACCTTCTTGTTCTTCGTAAACAAAGTCCTACTCCTACGATATGGATGATCAGGTGGTAGGAATCTCCTGTGACAGTCAAACCAACACGTTTTCCTTCCGTGTTTTAGTTGGAAAGTATTTGTGTTATCTTGACAATATGGACATGATAACCTTCCATGTGTTGTCCTTCCAGATAACATAAAATATGCTAGAAAATCACTTATTATCCACATAAGTACTGCCCGCATTTGAAAGTTCTCTTTACACGAAACATCGTATGTTTCAGCACCTTGAGCCCATAGTTGTTGCAACTCATATATTAGTGGCTGAAGAAACACATCAAGTGATCTCCTAGGATGCTCTGGCCCGGGAACGAGAATGGAGAGAAACAAAAACTTTCGACGCAAGCACAAGTTTGGTGGTAGTTGTATGGTGTAAGAATGACTGGCCATAGAGAATATTGTCTTCCATGCTTGCCAAATGGGCTAAAACCATCGGTACATAATCCAAGGTAGACATTTCTTCTCTCATATGCGAATTCTGGATATGTTGATTGGAAATGCTTCCAAGCTTTTGCATCTGAAGGATGTTTAATCTCACCATCTGTTGAATGCTCTGCATGCCATCTCATTGGTTGGGCTGTGCGTTCAGACTGATACAACCTCTTCAACCTTTCTATCAACGACAAATACCACATCCTTTTGTATGGTACTGGAACTCTTCCACTAGTATCTCTATAACGAGCCTTCCCACAAAATTTGCACTGAAGCCGGTTCTCATCCGCCCTCCAATATATCATGCAGTTATCGATGCATACATCTATTACCTGATACGATAAACCAAGACCAGCAACGAGTTTCTGAACCTCGTAGTATGAATCCGGAGCTAGATTATCTTCTGGTAGAACACCTTTTACAAAATCAGCAATCGCATCCACACAATCTTCAGCCAAATTATAATCTGTTTTAATGCCCATCAGTCTTGTTGCAGATGATAAAGGCGAATGACCATATCTGCAACCTTCGTACAAAGGTTATTTGCCTACATCCAACATATCAAAAAATCTCCTAGCTTCTGCATTGGGTAATTCTTCCTCTCTAAAATGATCATGTACCATTTGCTCAGTACGTACCTACACCATAATCTACATCCGTTCTAATTGGTTCTTCTAACCTATCCGCAGTCTGAGGTTCGCTAGTACTACCATATTCATAATCAGTTTCTCCATGATGATATCAAATTTTGTAACTTCGTGTAAATCCATTCAAATATAGATGTGTCCAAACATCCCACTCTTTTATAACTTTTTTTATTTTACAAGTAGAGCAAGGACATCTTAACATACCCGTTTTCGCTTCCGGTTGTCGTTGAATTAGCCCCATGAATTTGGCTATACCTTCTTGATAATCATCCGTAATAAATCTCGTGTTAGGATCCATATGAGGTCGATCCATCCAAGAACGATAATAATTTGAAGAAGACATGGTTTTTTGAATATATTTCGTGTGTAAAGTGAGTGAGAAGATGAAATATTGAGTGAATGAAGAGGGTGAGGGGTGCTTGTATTTATAGATGAAATGCTGCCGGCATTTCTGACGAAATTCCGACGACTCCTCGGAATTTCGTCGGAATTATTCAATACCCACAACGGCTCTTTATGGCTACCCACAACGGCTCTTTTAACGGATAAATTATCCTCGAAATTTCATCGAAAAAACCGACGAAATAAGGTTCCTCAGAATTTTCTCGGTTTATACCGACAAAATAAATGTTCCTCGGAATTTCGTCGGAAAATTTCGACGAAATTCCGAGGAAACATGATTTTTTGGTTTCCTCGGCATTTTGTCGGAATTCCGTCGAAAAATTCCGAGGATATGTGTCACCGTCGGAATTTCCGTCGGAATATGTCCTGTTTTCTTGTAGTGATACATAGAATGGAAAATTAATTTCTTTGGATTGGAGTTTATATTCCCTTGTTGGGTTTAGTGATTACTTGATTGGATTTAGGTTTTGGATGATTGGGGTTGAGATTGAGGTAACCATACCACGTTCCATGAAGCCATAAGTATAACAACATTTGAGAAAGATGGTAGATTGTCTTTAGATTACAACTACATTTTTACTTTGTCTATTCTATAGGAGTCATATAGAATAGAAATCAATTTGTCTGACATTTTGAAATTTAGGTTTAATTAATGAAATATGTGAGTTGACATTAGATTAGGATTTATATTTTCGTGTAAGTGATTAGTGGCTAGGATTTAGTTTATATTCCCGTGGTCGGTTTAAGGAGGAGTTATGTTTAGCTTATCGAAGTTTGGGGTTTACATTCGATTAGCGTTTACATTTCCATGTAGGGTTTAATGCTTAGTTGATAGGGTTCAGTGATTACTTGATAAAGTTTGAGAAAGATGGTAGATTATCTTTAGATTGCAACTACATTTTCACCTTTTCTATTCTACATGCCTCATGTAGAATGGAAATGAATATGTCTGGCATTTCAAAATTTGGGTTTAGTTTATGGAAGATTTGAGTTGACATTGGATTAGGGTTTACATTTCCGTGTAGGGTTTAGTGCTTAGTTGATAGGATTCAATTTATGTACGCTTGGTGTTGCCAGTTAGGTAGCATGACAGTACGTATGTGTTGAACTTTCGTTCATGATCTATATTATTTTGCTATATAGAATACTCAGTTCGATTCTCCGTTACGTTAACATTTGTTCTGAAACGCGTATTCCTATTATCTACTCATCTCGCTGCATACTCCTGCATCATATGTGTTAAATATAGATGCACTATGTATTATGCTATTTGTTTTATTTCATTATATTTGGGTTTAAGTTTTATATTTAGATTTAGAATTTATATTTGGATTTATGTTTTAGTAATTAGGATTTAAAGTTTAGTATTTAAGGGTTAAAGATATGGTTGGGATATGATTTATTATTTAGGAATTGGGATGATGTTGGTGTCCTATTCTATTTTGATTATATGGAATAGAACACTTTGAAATTTTTAAATCATGTTCTAATTCATTTTTGGACTTGTTACATGTAAATGAAATACCCTATATATTGCTACAGGTTTTAATTTAGTACCACTCGTTTTACTTCGTACAATAAAAATATATTTAGTAATTGACGTTGTTTTTTCCTCTTCTTTCATATGAAATAGCTGTCAAAATTAATGCTATTTACCTAATTTACACTTGATATATGTCTATACACAAATAAACCCATTTTATTAATACATCAAAAAAACTTTTTGCCCCCACTCAATATATTTTCTAGATCCGTAAACGCACCTCTCACCAATATAATACTGCATTACTGTTTTCAATAATTAAGGTCCTTATAATTAACTAGAAAATATTGAATCATTAAAAAAAGATACAAGTGACATGAAGTCTTTTTTTTAACAATGAAAGCATCAAAAAATTCTCACCTTCTTTCCACCTTTTTTTTATTAAAATAAGAAATTCATGTAAATCCTCTAGAGAAGCTTTAACATCTAACTCATGTGCAGCAAACCGGTCTATGCTAAGTCTTTACAACAACACTAATGATAACTTTCCCTTATCTGTTCATCAACCGAGAATCGCATCATGTAGCGGCACTTAATCCCCATACACCACATGAAGCATAGAAGAAGTTTTGTGAAAAATCAATGAAAACTTGGGTCAATTGAAGAAGAAGGGCTAATGGTTGATTTTTTTGCCTTTTTGGTTCTTTTTTTTTTGTGGATTTCAGTTATAGAAATTCAAAGATATGCAAATATTTCATAACTGCACTTTCCACATTTTTGTAGATTTGTTCTGATTATCAGTAGAATTTACATTTTACTATAACCTTGATTGGTAGAGATGATGATAAAGTAGTAGCAGTATACTATAGAATCAATATGTTACAAAAGTATTATACTATAGAAAAAATATACTTGATAAGCAGTATGCTGCAGCAATTGTATGTTCTCATTAAACTACTTAATGAATCGATTAGTAGAGCAGTAGCAGTACAACATTTTAAAATTATCATAAATTAGTATAATATATATATATATATATATATATCATAAATTAATATAATATATATATATATATGTAATTTTTAAGTACATATGTTTATAATATATATTAATATATGAAATTAAGAAAAATATATAATTAATTTATTTTGGATATAAATATATGTTTATGATATTATCAATAAATTATAAGTGCAAATGATTTACTAAAACCTTTAGAGAGTATTAACATTTGCTTAATGTTTCTCTAACATATGTTGATTGGATAATAAAGAGCATAATGTTTATGCCAATGTTCTGTCTATCAAGCTCTCTGTGTAAAAAAAAATGAAATTGTCAAAAATATCACTTTCCTTGTACCACTTTTCAAAAATATCTTAATCACTTTTATCCTTGTTTTTTAAGAGGAAAAAACACACTTATAACCATTGGATTAATTAATCTAAGACTTACGGTTTAGAGTTAAGGGGTGGTGTAGGGTGAGATTAGGGTTTAGGAATATAAAATTTAAGATTCTAATTAATTTTAAAAAATTTGCACGATAAAAAGTGGGTTTTTGAAAATGTCTCTTTAATAAAGGTAAAAATAAAAAGTGGTAAAAGGAAAGTGGTAGTTTTGAAAATTTCCCTAAAAAAAAAGACAACTGGTTTGAAATCTATTTCTACTACAATTAGAACTACGAGACATATATAGATTTACTAATCTACAAATTAGATATAAAAGTTTAGAATAGAATATTGATTCCAAATATAATTAGCCAATTGTGATATCGGTAGTTGTCATATTCTAATATAAGTAGATTGTTTAACAAACGTAGATTTCAATTTCCAATAAGACATTTTTTGTAGAACCTATAATCTACTATCCATAGAACTAAATCTTAATTTTTATTTAGTAAGTTTTAGAACTTCAAAAAAAATCACTACATTACTATAGATATTTGTTCAATTGTTAATATTTTTCATAATATTTTGGCTTCTAAGCCTATTTATTTTAATTTATTTTGATTAATAAAAGGACATTAAAGGAAAATATGGTACAAAAAGGTTTTATCCTATTAGAACAATGTAAGAGGGAATTTTCATGTTTACCACACAATATTAATACCACTTTTTATTTTTACTTTCATTAAAGAGATATTTTCATTAATATCATTTTGTAAGAAGATTTGTTTTTAAAAAATTAATTAGAATCCTAAATTTTATATTCTTAAACCCTATCTCATCCCTTAAATCTAAACCCTAAGTCTTATATTAATTAATTCAAGGGTTATAAGTGTGTTTTTTCTCTTAAAAAATAAAAGTAAAAGTGATTAAGGTAAACATGAAAGGTGGTATAAGAAAAATGGTAGTTTTGACAATTTCCCCAATGTAAGTGTTTCGGCTCTAAAAAAGAATTTCTCATAATTTATTTTGTTCCATGAAAATAATGGGCACAAAGACTAAGCAAAAAGTTTGTGATTTCATGGAAAGGAATTTCAAATAAAATTAATTTATGATCTTTTAACTCCAGCGAAATTAATTTCAAATATGAGCTTTTAAACTAGTTTTCCTGAAAATGAAACACTACAAGTAGAACCTTCAAACTGAGCTAAAGTCGAGTATGAGAAACTTATATTTGAGATTATTTACAGGGAAATGTTTTAAAAAAAAATCATAAACCAAACAGTCGATAGTTAAAAAGTCACCCAAAAACAAAGAAAAAGAAAAATTATTTAAATATGATTTTTGAGAAACTTCTTGGTCGTTTTGGTCGTGGGAATGCATTTGGATTTGTACATCATGTCTTAGTTGGTGTTTTCCTGCACTATGTGCAATAATAAATTTTTACAATTTAAACTATATATAAAAATAAAATTTTGTTAATATTGTAAATTTATTATTTTTATACCAATATTTAAACACAAATATTTATTTAGTTAAACATAAATTAAGATAAAATAAGTATACATAAGTATATATTTAAAATAATAACTTTTGGTGGAATTTTTAAAAATACCACTTTTCTTTTACCACTTTTCATTTTTACCTTCATTAAAGAGATATTTTCAAAAATACCATTTTTAAGGGGTAAATTTTTTTTAAAAATTAATTAGAATTTTAAATTTTACATTCTTAAACCTTACCCCCACACTACATCACCTCTTAAATCTAAACCCTAAGTCCTAGATTAATTAACCGAAGGGTTATAAGTCTGTTTTTACCTCTTAAAAAACAAAGGTAAAAGTGATTAAGGAATTTTTGAAAAGTGGTACAAGAAAATTGGTATTTTGAAAATTTCTCTAATTTTTGATAGATTTTTATTTTTTATTTTTGGTTAAGATATATAAAATCAACTTGTATAATTTTTTTAAAAGTGATACAAATTTTAATAGTTATTAAATCATAAAACTTAACAAAATTTCTAAAATTTGTAGATATCAAAGGAAAACAAATGATATTCCGTTAAAAATTTATCATTTTTTTTTGAAAAAATCGTATAAAATTTTGAAAATATTGTTTAGTAATGAAAATTTTATGATTATAAAATATATTTAAATAATACTTCAAAATTTGTAAAATATTTATATTTATATTATTATATTATTTAATGATATATTTGAATAGATTTATTTTAATGATTATGTATGAGTTATTATCATATTCTAAAAATTTACTAAAAATAGAAATCAACATTAAAATGTAGTTTTCCATATCATATTCAGCCATAGGCCATGTCACCATTTTTAGTATGCTATATCATTTTTTTTTGAACGAATGTTAAATTTATTCAACCCAAAAAACCTTTTTACAAAGAATGCAACATGTGTTTAAGAGTTGTTTGTATGGAAAACGCCTACAACAAAATTATCTTCTTTAAACTATAGGAGAACCATCTCCTCATAGCCTCTTCATACCTCTTGTGCCTTACTCGTTGGATTGTGGAGAGCCGATTTCGAACATTCTTTTCTATACGGACTTGCAGCAGGGTTTCTGTTTGTGGCGCCTCCCCATGCTTTCGCCTGTTACGTTCTCGCCAGACCGAGTAGACTGTAGTTTGAAAAACGTATCGAAAGAGGAATAGCTGAACCTTGTCTTGACGAGTGTTAGCCAGAAGATGTAGGATTGTAGACCAGTCTTGTGAGAATGAGGTACCCAACATTTTCTCAGTTAGTCCCTTCCAGATTGTACCTGAGTAAGAACACTGAAAGAAGAGGTGGTCCCGAGTCTCCACGGCTGCACTACAGAAGAGACAAGCAGAGTTTGCTTGCGAGTTCCATTTTACCAATCTGTCCCCTGCAGATAGTCTGTTATGAGCTGCAATCCAGGATATAAAGGAGAATTTGGGGGTAGCGAAGGTGAACCAGATGCCTTTGTACCAGTGACACTGCGGAGCCGCAACCCGAGCAAGGTTCCAAGTGTTCTTCGTTTTGAAGGTGTTCTGGTAGTCATCATTCTTCCCACGCCAGTGTCTTATGTCAGTGGCCTCATTGAGACCTCTGGATCGAAGTTTCAGAATCTCCCTTTCCATTAGCTTCAGATTTTCATTTCTATGTCGCCTCGGTCTATACGACTGCACTGCAACCTCAACCGTAGAATCTAATCTAATACCCAAATCGATGCATCCTCTCGCACCCACAAGATCAATCAATTTCCCCAATGGGCACCGCACATCGAACCAAAAGGATGAGTCTGATCCACTTTGCACATCAACCTTTGTGAGAGTCTCCGCAAAGCGCCTACATTTGAGTATCTTTCTCCAAATCCACGAGCCTCGCGAGCTCGTTTCCGCCACACTCCAGAAAGAGGCTTTGCGATCCGCTATATCAATTTTTTTGTTTAAGTGATTATAGAGATCACATGTGTGAAATTACTTCACATATAATTTTTGGGGGATTATAATTGGAAAATACTGTAGGATAATCCTAAAAATGTTTTTGTCACAAAAATAATCCGTAAGGAAAAAAATAACCAAAATAGACTTTATTAAAGAGTGTAAATATATATTTATACCCATAAGATTAACTAATCTTGAGTTAGGGTTTAGAGTTATGGGGTGGGGTTTTGAGGTGGGTTTAATTTTGTTTTAAAAATAAATATTAAAATTTTCAAAATAAAAGCTATTTTAGTTATTTCTTTTGTTTTGAGGGCTATTTTCAAAAACAAAATCTTTAAAATGGGTATTCGAAAGAATTTCCCATTATAATATGGATAATTTTCAAAATACCACTTGCTTTTCACCACTTTTCATTTTTACCTTTATTAAAGAGATATTTTCAAAAATACCATTTTTATGGAGCAATTTTTTTAAAATTAATTAGAATCATAAATTTTACATTCCTAAATTTTACATTCATAAACCATACCCCTACCCTACAACACCCCTACCCTACAACACCCCTTAACTCTAAACCCTAAATCTTAAATTAATAAACCCAAGGGTTATAAATGTGTTTTTTCCTCTTAAAAAATAAGGGTAAAAGAAATAAAGTATTTTTGAAAAGTGGTACAAGAAAAGTGGTATTTTGACAATTTCCCTTATAATATCCTTCCCAAATTAAGCATATTTTTGATTTGACCAAAAAAAAAATTAAGCATATTTTTGCATGACCATGGCGTGTACGCTCCATGATTTACATTAGAAGAAGACTCATAAAAAACAAATTCCGAGGATAACCAGTAGGACTTCCATCGTTAGATCTTCAAACAATGATCTTATAGGATACAAATTCCGAGGATAACCAGTAGGACTTCCACCGTTAGATCTACAAACAATAATATTCTCCCTTGACTGAGAGAATATTAGCATAATCATTATACTCTTTATTATTCAATCAATATATGTTAAGTAAGTATATAGAAAAACATTTACCAAATATTAATGTTCTCCAAATGATCTTTGTCTAATGCACTCATATAAATTTTTTAGTGGAACATTTACATTTATAATTTATAAAAAAAATTAAAATACATGATTAATTTATTTTAATTACATAAAATTATTTTAAATCCAAAAAATAATCTATTGAAATATTTCACATTTAAAATATTTTACACTTAAAATATTTAACCAATTATGCAAAATATTTAAAAAAATTCATTTTAAAATTTATTTTTAGGTATAATCATAATTTTGATATTATTAAATACAATATATTAATTATATATTTTTCTTACTTTATATATTAAATATATATGTATATATATATATGTTAATTTTTATTATAATTTTAAAATATTATATTGTAACTGCTCTATCAAAAACTTTGTTAAATTGTTTAATGAGTACATACGACTTTTGCAGCGTATTGCTACTACTTTATTATCAAGTTTGCCAATCAAGGCCTAAAAAATCAAACTCCAACTATTTTCAATCTCAATCTTAATACTCAATTTTTGTTTACGCAAACTAATTCATTAAGTTACGGTTGAGTTTACAAGTTCAGCATTGAAAAAATCAACTGTTTATAACCGACATGAAACGTTAACTTTCTTTGAAGATTTATTTTTTCTCTAATTTGCACAGTCAAATATAACTTGGTGAATTATTCTAGGGAAAATTAAGAAAATAGAACACTTTCAATTTTTATTAGTCTTTTAGGATTTTTGATATTTTTGATCATTTTGGACAGATTTTACTTTTCTATAATAAAAAAAATAGTAAAGTAAATTTAAAAAATATGAAAACTACTGAAAACATAAATATGACTATTTTTATGTTATTTTTTTAAATAAATAGTGAATTCATATTTTACTTTTTTAACTGGAGATAAAATACTCATTCTGGCCTTCTACTTAATTTAGAAATCGGATACTAAGTATCATATATAGATCTATCATGGTATATAACGCAAACAAAACTTTCTTGTATAATTCATTAGGTTATATTCTAGTAAGATGTTGTTAGTCTATCTCTAGTTTGATTAAAACTTATAGCCACGACCCTAAGATTTACTTTTTTTGTTTATGTGTCATAATATTTTTTGTCTTTTACTTTATGTTACGCGTAAGGAAAAATAAACTACCCATCCAATTTACAGTGTTCTACCTATTGTAACATACATCGTATAGACAAATTAAAAAAAAAACTTCCATTTTCCAATGAATATATTTCCTAAATCTACAAGAAAACTACCTTAAATCTCTCATGTATCTTCTCTTCTATGATATTTGCATTAATTAAATTCGAGCATAGGTTAAAAAGTGCAGAACTCTCTTTCGAACCCACCACCATAGAAAACTACCCAAAGGCATTTAAACGCTAGGACAAAGACTATTGGTATCTTTAACCCGGATTTAGGTTTTACCTTTTCAGAGAGGCAAAAGTTCTGGTTTTTTTATACTAAAAACGTTCTGTTACAAAAATGAATATTTGTTGTTGTGAATATGATCTCGAGGGTTTTGATTGAGTTAATAAACTTTACCTTTCGATAGTGGGAGATTGGTTTATCACTCTTACTTTGTCTGTTTTTATCTGAGTCTGCATTTGCACAACATGATATGTTTATTTTGTCTTCGACAGATTTCCCACTTGTAAACTAAAGATTAGGTCAATGTGTTCCTTCTGATGATTAGCTCCTGGAACATCAGAAGAACTTAGGTGTCTGTTGTTCAGCCAATCTCAGGATGTGGACTTGCCATTTCTGTTTTTTCGCATTTTTTATCTCAAGGAAGTCATGAATGTTTTTGACTGCATTGGGATTACCGTGGCTGGCATTGGAACCATAGGTAACGTTTGAGAAAAAATACGACAGTAGAGAATATTCATTTTATTTATAATTTTGAGGTTTCTTCTGTAAAAGTTGGTGCTGGTGGTGAGGAGCAAAAAGCATCTTTGATATTTGTCTTCCAGTTGCTCGGGCTGGCTTGTGTTGTTGCCATCTCGTTTGTACTTACCTTTCATAACAGTTTATAACTAATTTATTCACAAGATAGCACCTGTAGTATCAAAGATGGGTTTTGTATTCGCGGAGCAGGGGTTTTCTGCAACGTTCATTCCCATGTCCATCTCCAGTAGTGGAACATGATTTTTTTACGAGGTACTTTGTCTGTCCTAGTCTCTTTCTGCTTGCTAATAGTCTTCATCTGCATATGAGTGCATCGTCTTGTATAACATAACAGATTATCTTCATGTAATTTGATATTCATCATGATTCTAGTCTTTCTCTTTTTTTCCCCTTTATTTTATCCCACTCGAGGACTAAAACACAGTAAAACAATTGTAATATCCACTTGCATTGCTGTGGCATCAATTAGGAATGTTTACTTTGGGTGAGAAATTGCCCACTTCACCAACGAGTGAGAGACTGATTCATCATTCACCGGATATGCAAGTCAAACACATAAACCCAACCATATCAAAGTCTAAATACAATATTATATAGATTAAAAAAAACAAGAATGGTTCATAACTCATGAACTTGCAGCAACACAAGAGACCTTTCAATAATCTAGACAAAAAACGTGAAACAAAGGCTGGATCATAAATAATCTCAAATACTGATCACATTCTGCTCTAGTATCAACCCATAGAACTAATTTAGTTGAAAACATATAACAACTTGTTTCTCAAGAAAAATCTAGGGTTTTCAGAATCTAGAGAATTAATTTCATACCGAGTAAAAAGGAGCGTTGGTTTTTGATGAAATTGATGATACCGAGTGTAAAGAAACCATTTGACAAAAAAAAACATAGAGGAAGAACAAATCTGAAAACAAAGAGGATGAATATGAAAAAAGAGATTAGAGACAAAACAAAATGGAAGAACACCGATGAAACAACAATGATTTTCCCAAACTCTATATCCTCATTGATGGGTTGAGAAGCTAGGCGGAAAAGATGATAAACTGAAAAATTAAGGTAAAGTTTAAGTTTTACCTCACAAAGTCTTTTTTCTGTTTTTATTCATTTTATTGTTTTCTTTTTTTTCCTTTCTTATATAAGATAAATCAATTACGAAAATAATTATTAATAATTTAGATCAATTAGTTAATTAAAGGGTGTTAGAGTATTAACAGGAATCTAAATCCTATTTTACTCAATAATCTTTTAAAAGTTTCATTGGGACAAATCTAGGTTCTATGTGTCTCATTTTTCTAATTTTCTCATTATTCTATTCAAGCCATAGTTGAGTATTAAATTTATTGATTGCAAATAACTGAGAAATTAATTATTTTTTCTGGAGTTTTATGAGTATTACTGAAATCCACATCAGAGATCTTTTTTTCATTCTTCTTCTTATTTTTCTTTATACTTAATAGATGATACACTTCCATTTTTTTTTTCTTTAAATGTCTATACTTTTCAAAGCGTTAGGTTCAATATTTAAGGGTATTTTATACATTAATGTATATACCGGTTCTGGTGGTATAAATAAATCTACCAAATTTTATCAAGATATATCTATATTCAAAAATAATTTAATGGTAAAAACAATCCTTATGTTATGAACCGGATTGTGGATGACCCATAATCGGACCGACCATAAACCTACTGTATAGAGGTTTACTAAACCCAGACCATATAGGTTTAGGGTTAGGCGGCTAGGGAAACCTTTTCCATATTGGTTTTGGATATTTTCCTTTTCCTAGTTGCAATAGGATTTGTACTCTTTCCATTTACCTATATGACGGTCTATTGTAATCCCTATATAACGGGAACCATTGTACTTTATGAATAACACAATACAAAACAATACACGAATTCCCCTTCTCTTTCTCTAAGTTTTTCAACATGCTGTCAGCACGAATTGCTCTCTAAATCCCTAAGCTAAAAAGCCATCGATCAAAAATCCTAATCCCCATCGTGAAACCTTTGATCGTGAAACTTTCATACCTTGATCCAAATTTAACCTTCAAACAATCAAACTTGCTCTACTAGTCGATCCTGATTCTTGTTCCAGTTCGTGATCCAAGTACATACTTTCTCTCATTGGTGGTCCATTCCACCCTTCAGAGGTTAAGGTAAATACTAAAAACTCTAATATCTCAAAACCCTAATCGAAAATACTAATAATTGAATTGAAACCCTAAAACCTTATTGATTCGATTAAATGTTTTGAGAACTTAGAAAGTATGCTAGGTTGATTGGTTAGCTAGATTGATTTTTTTGAGGATGTTTGCTAAAACCTAATCGATTGCTAAAAATATAAAACCCTAATCGCATTATGAAACCCTAATACTAAACATGTCCGTTTTATTGATTGATCTAATTGTTTATGAGGTTAGAATCGATTGCGAGGTTGATAGCTTTTGCATGATTTATGTCTGGTTTTTATAAACTAGTCTTAACTGTATGATCTTGCTAGAACTAGTATGCTAGGGTTGCTAAATACATGCTTGGAATCCAATAGATCATCTTGGCATGATCCGTTTGTTTTGTCTAGACTGAGGTTATATGGTCTGATTTTTATGTGCATATAGATCTCGAATGTTAGGCTTGCTAAACTCATACCTGAAACTGACTGATTAATTGCTAAACCCTGATTGAATGTTTTAACAATGAAACTGCATATGATCCTTGCACATATAGAATCCGTTTTGCTAGTCTTGATAAACCCTAATCTTATGAGCACATAGAATCCATGTTGCTAAGTCTTGAAATTGATTGATTGATAACTCTGATTGATTGTTTCTTGAGAGTTAAGATTGTATGCTAGATTGATTGATCCGTTTTTGACCTAACCCTAATGGGCAAACCCTAATCGTAAGTTTAAAGCCTAATTGAATCCAAATTGCTCATACTTGAAACTGATTAAATATGGCCACATGATTGCTACATGATCCACTCATGTACATATAGATCATGATTGCTAGGATTGTTGCATCATCTCATATGGCCATGTGGCTTGTTAGCATTATACCATCTTGGCCGCATGAACACATATATAGACACTGATCTTTAGGATTGTCTTCCATATTCGTATAAACTGATTGCTTCATGGCCGCATATAGAAATTAACTATTAGGAATGTCTTGTCTCGTTTGGCCATGTGATTTATTTGATAAGCTTGACTTGATTACTTGTTTACATTACTATCCGTATGACTTGTGATATCTTGTTTGGTCGAGAGACATGTCTGATAAAACCGCATGGAACCTTGAAATCCTAACTTGGTCGAATTATTGATTGAAAGTTTTACGATTGAATTCGACCACCTTGCTTTAACATTTCGACGACCCAGAACATGATGATCCGATTGATAGTTTCTTTGATTGAGGTTATATGTACATATAGATCACGTTTGATAGGCTTGCATGAACATATAGAAAACACTTGTTAGGATTGCTTTGGTCGAATGACTTGATTACATGGTCGTATAAACCCTAGACCTATAGTATAAGAACATATGATTTCAGATGTCGAAAATCAATTGGATTTTTCTGCCCTAAATCTCTCTGGTGATAATTACTTGCAATGGCCATTGGATACTAAGATTATCCTAAAGTCAAAAGAACTTGGTGAATGTATCACAGAAGGCAATAATGCCAGTGAGAAAGATAGATACATGGCAATATTAATTATTTGTCATCATCTTGCTGAGAGTCTCAAAGATCAGTATCTGACTATTGAGAATCCGCTAGACTTTTGGACAACATTAAAGCTGAGATATGATCACCAAAGAACGGTGTTATTACCAAAGACTCTATTTGATTGGAGGAATCTGAGAATCCAGGACTACAAGTCTGTGGACGAGTATAACTCAGCCATATTTAAGATTGTTTCTTTGATAAAACTGTGTGGTGAAGTTATAACAGATAATGATAGGTTGGAAAAGGCATTTTCCACCTTCAACACAAGTATTGTGTTGCTATAACAACAACATCGTGAAATGGGCTTTAAGACTTATGCAGATCTGATCTCATGCCTATTGCTAGCCAAGCAAAACAATGAGCTATTGATGAGAAACAATGAATTGAGACCTCATGAATCAACCCCATTACCAGAAACCAATAAGGCCACAAAAGAAAAGAAAGAAACCAAGGAAAGTAACCACTTCCAAAATAGACCACACGGCCATAGCCGTAGGGGATGGAATGGTCGTGGTCGAGGCCACTACAATTCATATGGTCGAGGTAACTACTCGGACCGTGGCCGTGGGAACCACTATAACCGTGGTCATGGACCCAATTTTGGCCATGGTCGATGGCTATGAGGCCGTGGTATCTCCTTTAAACCACAACACTCGACCAAATCAGTGTGCCATAGATGTGGAATGAGTAATCATTGGGCTAAGAACTGTAAGACTCCCAGACATCTAGTTGACCTCTACCAAGAGAGTGTGAAAGGGAAGAATCCTGAAGCCCATTTGGTCCAAGATGGCGATGGTGACTTTGGCCATGATCAAGATGATCTTATGAATTATGAAACATCAGATTGTCTAAAAAATAGTTGATTTTGACATACTATTTTGTGCTTTGATTTGCTTTATGTTTTTCTTTGTCTTTATGATTTCTTTGAGTTTACTTTATTGCCTTGTATGATTTTACTTAATAAGATGAAACGCCAATATAAACACAAATTGCGGATATAGCCAGCCTAATTTAGGACCACGTCTAGGCATCTATATTGTTACCGAAAGGGCACGCATCTAGAGATATCTGATGCTTTGTATTCACCCAGAGAAGTCCATTGAGTTACTAAGATATAAGAATGAATGGCTTCAATATAGAAACAATGGGTGAATGAAACAAAGAGTTCCTTTAGACATAGAAATACGCCCAAGGCCATAAGAAAATGGTCGAGATTATACATGCATTCTCTACTGATCTTTACTATGCCAAGATCAGTATGATAGAGGCTAGATGCCGAAGTGAACAAAGGTTTACTGAGAATTTCACTTTATGGCATGACCGGCTTGGCCATCCTGGTCTAAACATGATGCGTAAATTGATAAGTAATACAAAGGGCACACACTGAAATCATGAAGAGTTATCCCGAAGAATCTCTTGTGTGTAGCATGTACACAAGGGAAACTCATTAGGCCATCACCAGTAAAATGGCTAAGAGCTCATTTTCAGATTTTCCTTTAAAGACTATACGTCTAAAATATGCTGGTGAATCCATGTCCCAAGCGTTTGATGATTATAGTATGTCCATGGGGCCAAGTGTGGAACATAAGTGTGGCGCATTTTCATACATAAAACGGCTTGGCCGAATCTTTTATTAAACGCATTACTAGAACATTACTCATGAGGTCAAAACTTCTAGTCTATGCTTGGAGACATGTAGTTTTACATGCGGCAGAGTTGCTACGCATCAGACCATCTAGTGAGCGTAGATACTCCCCATCTCAATTAAATCACGGGTCATGAGCCAGACATATCCCATCTAAAAAAAATTGGATGTGCCAATTGCTCCACCATAGAGAACTAAGATGGGACCTCAAAGGAGGATGGGGGTATATGTTCGATATTAATCTCCCACAATTATTAAGTACCTAGAGCCGACCATGGGTGATCTATTTAAGGCTAGGTACACAATTGTCATAAATCTGACTATCCAATATAAGAGGGGGAAAATAATAAGCTGGTAAAAGAAATATAATGGAATCAACCATCATTGTCTTGGCAAGATCTTTGGACTAAAGAATGTGATTTAGACATCCAAAAGATTATACATTTACAAAAGCTAGCTAATCGATTGCCAGACTCATTTGCTGACCTAAAGAAAGTGACTAAGTCATATATGCCAGCTTGTAATGACCCAATACGTATTGAAGTCCAAGAGGGACATAATCAAGTTGCTACAAGAGTCTAGAAAAGGTTTGAAACGTGGTAGACCAATAGGTTCCACAGATAAGAATCCCCGGAAACAAAAGAAAGGTGCAGAGAATGAAAACAAATCTGAGGTCGAGGAAACCACAGACATGGACATAAGGCCGGCTGGATCTAAGGTACCAAACATTGAGGCTTGGGACGCCAAGCTTCAGGGTACTAATGGTCCTGATAATAATGAGACTCTAATTGATTATGTCATGTCTGGAATACACTGGAACAGAAAAAGATGTCGACATAGATGATTTATTTGCATACAAGATAGTACTTGAACTTATGGATATAAACGAGGATCATGAACCCACGTCAATAATAGAGTGCACTCGTAGATCAGATTAGCTTAAATGAAAAAAAGCTATCGACGTGGAGGTAAACTTTTTAAAGAAGAGAAATGTATTTGATCCAATAAATAAGGACACCTTATGATGTTAAACCAGTGGATAAAAATGGCTCTCTGTGAGGGAAAGAAATCCTGAGATATAAAGCCCATATTGTTGTATAAGTATTCTCACAAGATGCCAGAAATATTTTATGAGGAGACATACTCCCATGTGGTGGATGCTACTATATTTCGTTTTTAATAAGTCTGGCCATAAGAGAGAAATTAGATTTACAGCTAATAGATGTAATAACTACATATTTATATGGTCTACTGGATAATGAGATATATATCTATATATATATATGAAAGTACCAAAATGTATTGAGCTCAAAGATAAGAAAAAGTTCTCAAAGAACAACATTGTATAAAGCTGAACAAATCTATTAATGGACTGAAACAAAGCGGCCACATGTCGTACAATAGGCTAAGTAAATACTTAGTAAAAAAAGAATATAAGAATGACCCAATCAGTCCATGTATTTTCATAAAAGAAATTCAACAACTTAGCTTTATTTTATACTGACCAGCCCAAAGAGGGGTTAATTGGTTTTGTTGATGAAGGTTATCTATTAGATCTTAGACAGGTTATGCAATATATTGGCAATCCATGAGACAAATCATCGCAGCAACATCAGCCAAAATTCGTGTGTGTGTTTGGTTGAGAGTATGGGATGGTCGACGGGATGACCAATCACATCCGCTCAGAGTATAAGATGGTCGACGACAAAGAAACACATCCGTGTGGACTTTGGGATGTCTGTGGGCATAGAAGAGCCAACCATCATGTGCAAGTTAAAAGGCTGGAGAGGTCCGAGTGGTAAAAGTTCGTTCAAGTCACTCCGACATCATCATTCAAGATGTTAATACATCAGATTGGAATGCGTAGGCAAAACCCGCCAGGGAGGTCCAAATAAGGGGAGTAATGGTGTTGTACTTTTTTTCCTTCACCATGGTTTTTGTCCCAGGGTTTTCCGGGTAAATGTTTTAATGAGGCAACATTAAGCACATTACAAGCTCTATACGGTTATGGCATCCAAGGGGGAGTGTTATGACCAGATTGTGGATGGCCTATAACCGGACCGACCATAAACCTATTGCATACATGTTTACTAAACCTAGACCATATAGGTTTAGGGTTAGGCGGCTAGGAAAACCTTTTCCATATTAGTTTTGGATATTTTCTTTTTCCTAGTTGGAATAAGATTTGTACTCTTTCCATTTACCTATATGACGGTCTATTGTAATCCCTATATAAAGGGAACCCTTTGTACTTAATGAATAACACAATACAAAGCAATACACGAATTCATCTTCTCTTTCTCTAAGTTTTACAACACCTTAGTGATTATAAGAACTAATCAATCTGAATAAACATAGGAAATAATAACAAATATGAAAAGGAAATAAATGAAGCACATAATTTTCTGAACTACATTAATATATTCCTAACAATATACTCCCTCGGTTTCATAATAATTCTCGTTGTAGAGAAATTTGTTATAAAATAAGTATCGTTTTTTTGACTTTTACTACAAAATTTATCAATTTCTATTGTAATTTATTTATCTATTGGTTGAAATATGGTTAGATGTATAGATAATTGTATTTTTATATAAATAATATACAAAATTAATTATTTTCTTAATTTGTGTGCACAAACTGAAGTGACACTGAAAATAAAACAGATGGAGTATTATACACTTTTGTAACCATTCGTCCTATTAATATATTCTTAATAATATTTTGTCCATTTATTAGGTTATTGCTGTATAAATACAATCATATTTAAAACAATAGTAGTATAGATACGAAAATATCTATTAATATTTATAAGGGATTTTCAAAATGGTATCGAAAAATATTAGTAATAACTACACAATAGCTTCATCTTGGTAAACACTTTAAATATTAACTACACCATTTAATCTTGTCTCTTTTTAGAATTTTCCAATTAAAAAATAATATTCCTATATTATAGTAATTAACTTGAAACCATATATGGTGTAGATTTCGATCAAGAGATTAATATCAATTATTAGTTTTATATTCTTAACAATTTCAAAAGAAAAGATAGCACCACAAAAAATTATGTATGAAAAAATAAAATATTAAATCTAATCTGAATGTTAATTCAAAATTATGTTAAATATCTATAGTGGGATATGTCAATAAAAAAGAATCAATAAAAAAATATGTTAAACTGTTATCCTTTTTCATTTATCTTCTGGTGATATCCGTAAGACCGTCATTATAATTGGGATCATTCCCGTCTAAAATCGTAAGTGGGCCTTTATCACATTTTAGACTCTTTTAGGTCATTTTGCGATTTAAGTGATTTTTATGATTTGTTTTGGAAAATCGTCCTTCGTATGCTTACACGATGCTGGCTCCAAAAAAAAATCAATTGTATAGTCGAGGTAACATTGGTGTTTAATTTAAGCGCTATCATTTTATACGATTGATCCGAACTTTTACGAGAAAACAAGTCTTTGCGATTTTTATCGTAAAACTTCAGCAGAAAATCCAATCGAGACGAAACAAGAAACAGCCTAGTCAAGATACAAAGGAGAGATTGATGAAGAGGATATGGTCTAGTCGACTAGACGTTTGTACGCCCGTGGGTGACTAGACGTTGCGTGTCTAGTCGTCCACGATCTACTAGACTTGGAAGAGACGAGGTTGTTCCTTTGACCGTACGTCTTGATTCATTGATCGGGATGAGATGGATAGGGAGATGAGGAGTTTGGATGCGATGATTTCTTGTTTTCTTTTTACTTGAAAGAGAGATAACGTTTCTGCAGTAATATTTAGGCATCAATTTTGTCGTGACCATTTTTGACCCCTACAAGCATGCTCAACTGGCATATTTTGGTTTATGTGAACATTCACTGGATTGGTGGTATCAGCTTTCTAACATAGGAGATGCATTGGAGAGTTTCAAGTTTCTTCTTGGTATGAGATGAAGGATGTCAGGAAGAAAAGGTTTGTAGCCAAGAGGTATGGTCAACTTGATCTAGAGAGGTTGCAAGGAAAACCAGGTCAGCTAGGGCACACCCTAAAACATCCAGAGATGAAACAAAGGTCTTCTATGGCTGTGGAGATCAAAATAAAACTCAGAAATTTGATTATTTGCACAGCCAACAATTTCAAGATCCAAATGCTTTAGCACATGATCAACAAAGGAGGTCGGAACATGATACATTGAAACCCCCTGCCATACAACCACCTGAAGGAGACAAACAACTTGATGATAATTTTGGTTCCTGGTCTACTAAACATATTATCAACAAGAACACAAAACAAACTTCTCCTAAGCCACTCCCAAAAGCAACCGAGAAGGGTCCTGAGAGTGCACCAGAACCAGTCATTCCTTTTCAATGAGATTACTTGGCCAACCAACTGAAACAAGATGAGAGATCATCTGTTATATGTGATCACAGGCCTGGTCAAAACCAAGCTGAAGAAGAAGTGCTTAATGGATCACCTAAAGCACACGAATTGGCAATTACAATTGTGGTTGAAGAAGGTGATATCATTGAATTTTTTTCGTGTAATCTACTAACCAGACCTCCTTTATGGATTCTGTCCAGCATAGTGGAGCATATGAAGTTTTTTAAGGGGCTGTAACACCTTGCTTTGAACCAGGAGGGAGCTTTTGTTTGCATAAAAGCATCAACAAGACTTTGATCCAAACAACAGCAACATTGAAGCTTTATTTGGAAGGGTTCTTGCATGAACACGAAGAGCCAATGGTAGTTTCTGGTGAGTATAAGCTGAGATCACGTTCCCAGAAATCTAAGATCAAGGCTTGTGTTTGGTATCAGTGGAGAGAAGCTCAATCAGAAGCAATGAGATATGAGCTAAACAAGGAGCACAAATTCTTTGCTCTAAGTGTTGCTTGTAATGAGCATAGTCTAGTGAAGCATCTACGACGTGTGAAGGCTTTACAAATATTTGTGTTTGAACCCGGAGGGGAGATAAAAGTGCAAAAGAGCTTTAACAACGCCATGTTCAAAGAGAAACAAATAAGCTGAGATTGGACAGTCTTTTCATCCTTGAAGAGCTGGATTTGAGGACAAATCCTTTTAAAAGAGGAGGGAATATGGAGATCTGGATCAGCTTCAAACTTATGTTTGGGAATCCAATGCACGTACCAGAAAGGAAATGGGCCATAGCACAACCTAATGGCCTCACGTCAGAGCGTATTGGCCGTATTTATGAGGTATTAGACATGTGAGAAGGCTATGGGCCTTGATGAGGGCTTTATAAAGAAAGGACTGGTTATGGGCAAGCATAGATGACTAATAGGAAACCTAATTGACCCGGAAATGGATGGAAGGATGCTGGATGTTCAGAAAATGGAATGGGAAAACAAGCATGATCAAGAAATGGACAGGTCAAACCGACATGAGCGAGAAATGAGTTGGAACTGGAAGATGAAGAACCTGGGCTTGAAATGGAATATCAGGAGCATCTTTATCACTAAAATGAGCTTAAGGAGATATTTGGTTGGACCAGGAACAATATGGATCGAGCCCAATCAAGAGTTGGTCAAAAAGGCTTTAATCTGCTCAAAAAGTGGAAAGACAAGCCATCTTGGATTATGATTGGCCCAAGAAGATTATGCACGTCCAAGATGGTTTATTTTCAGTTTATTTATGATTTTATCTAAGTGTAAACTAATTAGAATTAGTTTTGGTTACTTTAAACTAATTAGGATTAGGATTAGAAATTGGTTTTCATCAAACCGATTTGATTTTGGTTTAGGGTTTTTGTTTTATGCTTTTAACAAGCAACACCATGTTTTTGTATCACTAACTTTCACTGAATAAAACTTATTTCTTGGTGCAAAACAGATGGATCCTTGGAGACTGTTGTCATTTATACCTAAGAAATGAGGAAAATCGATTTCATAATATTGAGTCTATATCTCGATATCATTTGCTTATAAATTAACAACTGGATTATTATTCATTTGTTTATAATTTGTAATCGGTTATCATAATATGATTGGATATGATTTTTTATACAGGATACACACAAATAAATCCTTAACAAACAAAATAAAATTATTAATGAAAACTAATAAAAATTTATTCATAAATTTAATTTGATTTGATAAAATCAACTTAATACCCTATTCCATAATTCGGCGCTATTAGAGCCCAACAGCTCCACTAAACTAGTTCCGTAGGTGAAGTACTATTTTTTATGCGTTTGGATGAGTAATGAATGCTATTAAACGAGTAAGGAATGCCCATATTTACATAGAAGACATCATCCTCTTTTTATCTGTTGATTCTCACCGCTAAGTGAAAATTCAGAGAATACGAGTCCATCTCTTACCCTCTTGAAAACATCTAAAGCCTTATCCCGTTTCCACGCTTTCAGGTAATTCAAAGCTAAGGTTTGATGCGATCCTGATCAGCTATGCAACCTTGGACGAACTAAGACCAGCTGATGACGCTGCAGACAAGCTGAAACTAGCTGAAGTGAGTGTAGATGTTGATGAGCTGGATGAGCTGAATACTCAAGTGATCTTGATTGACACTCACTTGGACGAGCTGAGCAAGCAAGTTCGATCTTCCGAGCTGGTTCGACCACTCGAGAAGCTACAATCGATCAATTCCATTTCTGATGAACCAATACCATCTCTTGAAGGTTCTAAGACATATTCATAGGCCAAAATACTCAGAGATAATAAAAAACACATTTTGGATCAGTTGGTCTTTTGTGATTTGGTTTGGGCCGAAAGAAGGATCCAAAAGAAGTTGCTTTGTTTTTCTGGAAATGGATTTCAGCCAGGCCTTAGACAAGTGATTCATTAGACCATTTTTCATCAAGAGAATACCAAGAGAGCTCCAGGAAAGTCAAGGTCGTGGGAGGCCAAGGGGCAGTCCAAGTTTCAGTCAAAACAATAATTTATTCAAGTCTTTGTTTGCATTTTTCTATATATTGTTTTTAGCTAAGTCCTTTCGGTTTCTACAACTTGTATGACTATAAAAAGAGGCCTAAGAGCCACGAAATAATCAGACTACTTTGATTAAAAACTTGTTTGCTTGAGAGTGAATCTCTTTGTTCATATGGAACATTTCGATTTCTTAGTGTGTAGTATCTAAGAATCAAACCGGTGTATCCCGGTTATTCCGCAAACTCTTGTGTGACCATTCTATCACCAAAGCGTGTTCTGAAGTGTATAAATAGTTCAGGTGTCGAGTTCTTACACTCTTCATTGGTTCTACACGAAGAAACATCATAAGGTTCACCGCCTATCTTCTGAAGAAACGTCGCTAGCATCATGCACTAGGTTTGATATACCTCCTGTTGGATATACACGAGTCTAAAGAAGCTTAGGATTATCCCATTACCACCTTGGAGTGAAAGATCTTGGAAGGACCCAAACCAAGTCATCCATAAGCTTTGCCTGGTCGCATCAAGTGGTACCAGAGCAACACTCTCAAGCTCGGTAATTCTATCTTTTCATCTTCTCATATTTCCACAATTTCTTAAACACTTCTTCTCTATCTATCTGTTGTAAGGAAACCGAGCCAGCTTGGTAACCTTATTTAAAAATAAATAAATAAAATAAATAAAAGAAAATAAAAAGAAAAAAATAATTAAAAAAAGAAATAAGAGGGAACACAGAGAAATCCGGTCAGACTGAGGAGAAATCCGGTCTCAACTTTGGTAAAATCGGTTTCCGAAAAAAAAACTTGCAATCTGTCTATCTTCTTCTTTTGCTCTTGATTTACCATTTGGTTCTTTGGTTTGGAACTGAGATTGATTGTTAGTTCCCTTGGAACTTAGAGAAGTCACTAGTGAATCAATTGAGAGAGAGAGAGACAAACACTTTGAGAAAAACACCTTGTGAGATCTTGTTACGTTTGACTCATTTGTTAAGTGTTTACAGGAACTAGATTTTGAACTTTAACACAAGAAGCAAACTGGACTAGATCCAGCAAGAGAAATTCAATTCATCTTATTTGTTAGAGAAGAAGTAACGGTTTTGAAATCAGGATTACACAAATGCTTCTAACAAATTTTATTCTAGGCACGAAAGTGCACAACCAAGGAGATCACTGGAGAGGCTTAATAGCAGACACAAAGAGCAGCCTAAACCATCCAGGGATGAAGCAGTTCATTATCATTGGCGTGATGATCAAAGAAGTTACCACAAATCTAGAAAACTCGATGATTAGTTCAGTAGAAACCAACATTATGATGACTATGAGAAAAGGTTGTTCCCAGGACATAAGGCAGTGGAGGAGAGCCATAGAAAGAGAACAACCACGTCCAAATACCTAAGAGCTGAAGCAGTAAGCCAAAGGCTAAGTTATTCTAAGGAAAAATCGGCTAGACCAAAGACAAAAACAGAACCGCTCTCATCACTTAGCCAAGGAACGAGAGGTACTTCCAAAACTTCTAATTTTATTTGTGCTGATGAATTTGTTAAGTGTCATGGCAGGAATAAGATTACAAAGGAAGTGTCCATGGTTCCTAAGGACAGAAATGAAGGAAGTAATGAGCAACATGGGAACTTGTTCCAGACTAGATTTTTGGTTCAGAACAAAGTTTGCAGTATGATCATTGATGGAGGGAGCTGTGCAAATGTGGCGAGTTCAACAATGGTGAAGAAGCATCCACAGCCTTACCAGCTTCAATGGTTGACTGATAATGAAGTACTGAAGGTGACCAGGCAGGTGTTGGTATCCTTTTCCGTTGGGCGCTATGAAGATGAAGTTCTTTGTGATGTTTTGCCTATGGAAGTCACTCACATTCTTCTAGGAAGGCCATGGCAGTTTGATCGCCAAATTACTTATAATGGACTCACCAACCGTTTCTATTTCCTATTCAAAGGTAAGAACATCAACTTAGTTCCTTTGTCTCCATTAGAAGCTCCGCAAGATCAGCAACATTTGAGAAAGAAGAAAGATCAGGCTGATAGTAAAACTTTGAAGCCACTAACCTTTCTCAGAAATTCCTTGAAAGCTAAGTGTTTACTTTCCTCTTCTCATTCTGATATTGTGTTTGAAAATAAACATACTGGTGATGAACTTACCCATATTGAACCGGTAAAGCCGAGTAGTCTTGTTTCTATTTCACATGAATTGAAGGAAAACTCAGTAGAAGAGGAACAAAAGAGTTCACCACTAGAGAAAATGTCGGAGCAGGCAGACAGCATTGAACCAAAGGTTATTCCCCAGCCAATCTCCTGTCAAAGCCAAAAGCACTGTAAGGATCATGAGTTGATTGTCTCTGCTCATCATGAAAACGTTTTGATAAAGATATTTTCTCTTCGAGAACATGTTTTTACTTGGTAGGAAAACGTTTTGCTTGAGCATAGATCATTCCATGACTTGTTTTCATTTAGCTATGCATTGAAAGAAATATGGAATAGGAAAAAGCATGAACCGAAACTACTTAGACCAGAGAATCAATTTGATTTCGTTCATGTTAAGAAGTTTTCCAACTTGTCACTTTTTCATTCTTTTCCTAATAGTTTCACAGCTTTGCTTGATTTAAAAAAAAATAAACCAAATTTCGGCACTCAGTTTACTTGCTTGATGTTTACACACGTGGTTGATGATTGTCCTAAGAGTTTGAATCATATTTTTATGATTTAAGTATAGAGAAACCCTTTGATTATTTCTTTGGCATATTTGATGTGGTTTCTCTAGTTGTTTTTAAAGAACATGATAAGCATGATCAATTCCCAAGGGAGAAAGCACATCAGGCCGACAAAATAATTATGTTTCACGAACTTGGAACTGGAAGTACTTGAGGAAAACAACTTCAACAGTCTAAGATTTGAGGACAAATATTTTCAAAAGGAGGAGGGGATGATGCGACCCTGATCAGCTATGCAACCTTTGATGAAGTAAGACTAGTTGATGACGCTGAGGAAAAGATTAAACCAGCTGAAGTGAGTGTAGATTATCTTAGTGAGCTGGATGAGCTGAATACACAAGTGATCTTGATTGACACTCACCTGGATGAGCTGAGCAAGTAAATTCGATCTTCCGAGCTGGTTCGACCACCCGAGAAGCTACAATCGATGAATTCCATTTCTGATGAACCAATACCATATCTGGAAGTTTCTAAGACATATTCATGGGTCAAAATACTCAGAGATAGTAAGGAACACCTTTTGGATCAGTTGGCCTTTTGTGATTTGGTTTGGGCTGAAAGAAGGATCCAAAAGAAGTTGCTTTGCTTTTCTGGAAATGGATTTCGACCAGGCCTTAGAAAAGTGATTCATTAGACCTTTTTCATCAAGAGAATACCAAGAGAGCTCCAGGAGAAGTCAAGGTCATGGGAGGCTAAGGGGCAGTCCAAGTTTTAGACAAAACAATAATTTAGTCAAGTCTTTGTTTGCATTTTTCTATGTATTGTTTTTAGCTAAGTCTTTTTGGTTTCTACAACTTGTAAGATTATAAAAGAGGCCTAAGAGCCACAAAAAAAATCAGACTATTTTGATTAAAAACTTGTTTGTTTGAGAGTGAAACTCTTTGTTCCTTTGGAACATTTCGATTCTTAGTGTGTAGTAACTAAGAATCAAACCGATGTATCAAGGGTTTTTCCGCAAACTCTTGTGTGACCATTCTATCACCAAAGTGTGTTGCGAAGTGTATAAATAGTTCAGGTGTCAATTTCTTACACTCTTCATTGGTTCTACACAAAGCAACATCCTAAGGTTCACCTCCTATCTTCTGAAGAATCGTCGCTAGCATCATGAACTAGGTTTGATATACCTCATGTTGGATCTACACGAGTCTAAAGAAGCTTAGGATTATCCTATTACCAACTTGGATTGAAAGATCTACCCAAACCAAGTCATCCATAAGCCTGGCCAGGGTCGTATCAATGTTAATGAGTGATAGCCATCTGAGTAAGTCTTAAGACAGTCTTCCAACAACTTCCTACTAAGACTACTCTTATATCTTTTTGTAATATTTTTCCTATTCATTTCCGTTCGTTAAGTTTTTCATAGCGTTTTTGGTACCTACCCCAGTCAAATCATCAATATTTTTCAGTTTCTGGCTAGAACTGGGAATTTGAATCATTACCCGCAGGTCCTGTCGTTTGACCCGCTGCGGGGTGGATCCGAGTCGACTGACTCAAAAATTTGACATGCAGATGCGGTCCATGTAGTGTTGTTTTTAAGCGGGCTGGATGCGGGTCGGCCGAATTTGAGTCGCGGATACCTGCTAACCCGCAAAATTAAAAAAAAAATAAACATTAAAAAGTAATTTTGTAAAATATATAAAATATTTTAAAAATTATATAATTTTAATTATATATACATATATATTTATTATTTATATAATGATTAATATATAATAAAATTACTTATTTTATTAAATTTAATATTACCTACGAGTCCCGCAGGCTACCTCTGAATCTCAACGAGATGGGTAGACATATAAGATTTTTCCTTCGCGGATTATGCCGATTAGAAATTTAAATGAAAATGGAGTTGATCGCGGGCTAGCGGATCAAGCGGGGCAAGTTGACCCGTGAACCCTACCCTATTTTTGGCTCTTGGGATTTCTTTGAGAGGTGCGGGCAAAACTTAGAATTCTCGGGTCTTTTGCGCGCTTAAAAATATACTTGCATTTTTGAACCCGAGAATTTGTCTCTTTGTTGGCTGTTAAACCACTGAAGAGATGTCGTAAAAAATACCATTGAAGATAAGAACGAAAACAACAAGGTAAATCAAACATTGTACATTTGTTTGAAGAATTATATATGGCCACTTATGATCCAATTTATAAGCAAAAAAAAACTTATTTATAACTAACATTGGAGAAGATGAAAAATGAAAATGTTTATGTTATTAAGTTACAGAATTCATTACTCTGTTTTTATAAATACAAGAAGAATCGGTTAACATTGAATCATACTAAACCAATTACAATTTTATTATCAACTCTAATACTCCTCCTCAAGGTGGCAGCATGTATATCGCAGAAAATGCCATCTTGCTTATGAGTGAGTGAAATAGAACTGGATATAATGGTTTAGTAAAGATGTCTGCAAATTGATTATCAGACCTAACATGAAGTGTCTTGATTAATCCCTTTAACACCTTCTCGCGGACAATATGACAATCAATTTCCAAACACTTTGTACGCTCATGAAAGACCGCATTGTTGAAAATATGAATGGCTGTAGTAGAATCACAGAAGAAAGCCACATGTTGATGTTGTGGAGTTGTGAATTCACGTGGAAGATTGGTGATCCAAACAATTTCTCGAACTGCAAGTTCCATGGCTCTATACTCGGATTTTGCAGAAGAATGTGAAACTGTTGTTTGCTTTTTAGATTTCCAAGAGATTAAAGATGATTCAAGAAACAAACAGAAATCAGAAGTGGAACGTCTAGTATCTCCACAAGAACCCCAATCTGCATCCGTAAAAGCTTTTAAAACCAAGTCGGAGTTTGAAGAGTAGAAAAGACCCTTCCCTATGGTTCCTTTAAGGTAATGTAACACCTTGTTGCAGCTTTCAAATGAGAGTTCTTTGGAGCAGAAGTGAATTGACACAATTTGTTGACTGTGAATGTGATGTTAGGTCGAGTTATCGTCAAGTACATCATTTTACCAACCAATCTTCTGTACAAGCCAGGGTCGTCTAATAGAGGCTCAGCACTATCTGTACATAGCTTGATGCTTGTATCCATTGGAATTGTAGATGGTTTGCAAGCAAGCAGTCAAGAAGTTCCAGTACATATTTTCGTTGACATATTGAAATCCCTTGACTAGCACGAGCAATCTCAAGGCCAACGAAGTAACGAAGAGGACCAAGATCTCTGAGTTTGAAGCTCTTCTTTAAATCCTTCATCAGTTGATCAAAAAATAACATCATCATTACAGGTGATGGCAATGTCATCTACATATACCAAAACAGCCACATACTTACCATTCACATTTTGTATGAATAAAGTATGATCAGCATGAGATGGTTGAAATTCAAGAGATGACAAAGTTGCACTGAACTTGAGGAACCACTGTCTAGAAGCCTGTTTAAGACCGTACAGTGATTTGTTTAACTTGCACACAGGGTTTAGCGGTAAAGAAGTACCTTCCTTTGGAGTATAACCAGGTGGTAATGCCATATATATTTCCTCAGTCAAATCACCATTGAGGAAGGCATTAGAAACATCCAACTCTTTTAAGCTCCATTTCTTTGCAGCTGAAACTGCTAAAAGAGTTTTGACTGTGGTCATTTTGGCAACTGGTGAGAATGTATCAATAAATTCTATCCCCTCATGTTGTGTATAAACCTTGGACACCAGACGAGCTTTGTATCTCTAAGGTGCCATCTGCATTTATATTTACCTTGTAAACCCATCGACATCCTATAGCATTCTTTCCCGGAGGTAAAGAGCAGACAGTCCAAGTGTTAGTGCTTTCCAAGGCAATCAGCTCTTCGTTCATAGGTTTAACCTATTCATCAAACTTCTTAGCCTGAGAAAATGATGTTGGTTCAACATGCTTAGTTACTGCACAAACATAGGCTTTATATCCGTCTTTCAACTTCTCATTAGACAAATTCACAGCTAAAGGCTAAGGGATGTCTGTAGTAGTCATATTGCAATAGTAGTCTTCTTGATAAGCTGGTTGCTTTGAAGTTCTTTTAGATGCTTGCTCGGCATTTGTAGGAATATGACTATCAACTACATGTTCTGAGTTCACAGCTGTAGAAGTATCATCATTCACAATTGTAGGACCACTCTTTGGATATAGATTGTGATGAAGATCAGAGTCTTGACATGTGAAAGGAAAAATTTCTTTGTGAAAGACCACATTCCTCGATATAGAAACATTATTTGTTTCAAGATCCATCACTTTGTATCCTTTGAATCCAGTTGGATATCCTAAGAATAGTCATGGCTTAGAATGAGGCTTGAATTTATGCATATTCTTTGAAGAAGTAGAAACATAGCATAGACAACCGAAAACTCTGATATCTGAGTATTCAGGTTTCTTCTTATGTAGTAGTTGATAAGTTGATTTATCACAAAGTGGAGGTGATGGAAGCTATTAATGAGAAAGACTACAGTTAGAACACAATCTGACCAGAACTCCAGAGACAATTTTGCTTGAAACATTAATGCTCTAGCAACGTTTAGAATGTGTTGATGCTTCCTTTTAGAAACTGAGTTTTGCTGGAGTCTCAGGACATGAGTGAAAAGATCTGATCCCTTTGACTCTGTAAAACTCTGTGAACATAAGCTCCTTTGCATTATCTGAGCGAACACCTCTAGCCTTAGTCTTGTATTGAGTTTCAACCATAGAAACAAACTCAGGGAATACACGAATGACTTCATCCTTTTTGCGCAACAGATAGATCGAAGTCACTCTAGTGTGATAATCAACTATTGTCAAGAAGTACTTAAAGCTTTCAACAAATGGTACTGAGAATGGTCCCCAAATGTAGATGTGTATAAGTTCAAAGGCTTCACTGCACATGTTCTTATGCGAAACATAAGGCAAATGTTTCTGCTTGGCAAGATGGCATATATGACAATGAGATGGCATATATTACAATGAGAAGGCATTTTATTCCTTTGAGATAATCTTAATACATGTGCTATTGAATCAAGCTTTCGTATAGAAGGATGGCATAATCTGTGATGCCAAAGAGTTGCATCTTCAACAATATTTGTATAAAAGGAAGATTGAACATGAGATGCTTTTCCAAGTGAAGTTCTGTCAAGAAAATATAGGCTTGATACCTCTTCACCCAGACCAATCACCAATCTCTTGGTAAGATCCTGAATCACACAAGAATCATCATCAAATGCAACTCTGTATCCTAGATCTTTTGTCAGCTGATTCACACTCAATAGATTCAGCATAAAGTCTGGGATAAATAGAACATTATTCAAGATCAGGGTCTCATTTGATTGAACTTTCTCTATACCAAATTACCAACAATCTTCACACCTAAACCATTTGGTAAACTCACTGATCTGTTTACAATATCATACAAAATGGAGAATGAAACTTTTTCATGGCAGACTTGGTGAGTTGCTCCACTATCTATAATCCATGATTCTGATGATAGAATATGACTAGTGGCTCGCAATATTCCAGCATGCATAATATTCCAGCATGCATAAGGTATTGGAGGAGAATGCCATATCGGGTTGAGAGAATATCAGATTAAGTAGTCTGAGCTTGGTAAAGTTGCATTTGAGCATTGAAGTACTCAATGACTCCTTGTATCTGATCCTTTGAGAGATTGTTCAAAGAACATGTAGCATGAAAATCATTAGTATTTGTTGCATTCAACAACATGTTTGCTACCAAAGGTTTTGCAGATGATGATTGTTTATCAGATTGAGTTGATCGTTTGGACTTGAATCCAGGAGGAAATCCATAAATCTTGTAGCCTTTGTCCACTGTATGACCAGAATAACCACAGTGAGAACATAACGGTCTGCTCTGTCTCTGATATGAAGTTGATTTCCTGCATTGATAGATGCTTGAGAGACATCAGTAGTTACATTGTAAGCAGACACATTAGAGATAGGAGGAATGCTATGTTGACCGTAATCCTGATTCAGAAGATTGTATACTTCAGAAAGGTCTGGAACATTCTTCTTCATGATAATCTGACTGCGAGCCTGAGAATAGGACTCGTTTATGCCTGCCAGAAACTTTATGATCTCCGTATGTTCCAGTTTGGTGAAAGTAGCTTTGCAGCATTCACAACTTTGACAAGTATTCACACAATCCGCTCCATCAAGCTCATCCCAAAGAGTCTTCAGTTTATTATAATATGTTGAAAGATCCAAAGAACCTTGATGAAGAGACCAGATTTGTTGTATAAGCTTATAGGATCTTGGCAAGTTTGTAATTCGAAACCTTGTCATCAACTCTTTCCATATTTCATATGCATCACTGAACCGAAGTATACTGCCACAGATTTGCTTTGTAACTGAGTTTAAGATCCAAGATTTAACCATACTATTGCAACCTAACCAGATCCTATAATGAGGATGTGATTCAGGTGGTCTAGGTAGCGTTCCATCAACAAAAGATAGCTTGTTCTTTGCATCTAAAGCAATCCCAATGGAAAGATTCAAAGTATTATAGTTTGTACCGTCAAGAACTTCTGAAATGATGGAAGATCAAGGGTTATTAACACTCGTCAAGAAGAATGGAAAGTATTGGATTCCATCAAAATTGTAATTTCGGTAGAAGACATTCCTGGAACATGGAATGATGTCATCGGAATAGATGAAGCTGTCGGATTAACTGGAAAGGTCATCGGAATCGATGATGTAGATGGATTCGTCAGAATAGACGTCGGGATAGATGAATCAGGAACAGATACTGTCGGAATAGATCGTTTATCTGGTCTTGTGGTCTGAGTCGTCGTCTTAGTCGCCGGAGTGTAGACACGAGCATTATGACGTGAAGATTGTCATTATTAGATCAATAAGACGAATCATATAATAAACTGATTTATGCGATAATCTCTGAGAGATTCACAATCACGTTTTTCTAAATATAAAAATTGATATTGTTACTAAAAATAGCGTTTAAGAACGCCTTTCTATGTGAGTTCTGGGAACGACTGTTTAAACGTTTATACTAAAAATAGTGTTTAAGAACGACTATTGGGAACGACACTTAAAACGTCTAAGAACGCTTAACATGAATTATGGGAACGTTTATTGTATAGCTTGCTCAGTTGTAACACTCATTATACATGTTTTATGTAGCATTACTCGTACAAAAGACCGTCAATTCATCAATGCTTACTTTATGGCTCACTGATTTTCATTTCATAGATGTTATGCAAAACTTGTAGTAATATGGTTATCCATGTTCTTTCCTTGCAAGACTTTTCAATTAGAGAATCTGACACTCTCATAGTCATGGGTGTGAAATTATTGAAGAGGAGAAAGGAAAAACAAATTAAATGAACTTAGAAAAACTCTTCGGACATGAGGGTACAAATGTACAATATACATATCGTTACTATTATTTAAGAACCCAAATAAAGAAAGATAACGAAAGAAGTTCTTGGAGAGATCTTTTAAGCATCAAGTGTCGGGTTCATGATAATAGAGGCAAGAACTAAGAAAATAGTTAGCTCACCCGGTGCACTGAACTTTTCTATTTCATTAATTTATTCCATTAAAACGCCAGAAGAAATATTCAACGCTTAAAACCTATGAACTGCTTCAGCTAGACGCTAAACGATGGTTGACTAGTTTCTATCGGCAGATGAATAAATAAGAGTTTCACAAATGCTTGTCAGAACCGTGAGAACTTGGTTCTCTTTCTCCACCGGAGATTTCAGCTCATTTTTTCCCTCGAATCCAGATTCGCAGAGTGACGGAACCTCTTTTGCATCAGTAATACTACCAAGAACTTTCTTGTAATTCCTCAACTTCGCACTCTCTAAAACTTTGGCTAACAAGTCAGTGCCCTTAGAGTAATATTTGATGCAATTTCGCAACGGCTTCACCATTGCCTTACTCTTATACTTTCTATCTTTCAGAACCTTCTCTACAGTTCCTTTCACGTGTGTCAGGTTTGACATAGCGTTTTTTAATGTTACTATGATCACATCATCGATATTTTTCACTTTCTGACTCTCCGGATTTTCTTTGATAGATGCTACGCAGAAATCATATACAATTGAAATTTCTTTGCAAGAATCTTGAATAATAGAATCTGCTTCTTTGTTGGCCGTGATTCCATTCAAAAGGACAAAGAACCCAAAGAGATAAATGAAGAACTTCATTTTATTTAACATTTCTTCGGAAGCAAACATTAGGGAGGACAGATTGAAGAGAATAACTTGTGATCCATTTTATAAGGAAACAATACTCTTCGGACATGAATGTATTTATACAAACACCTGCCTCTTTTAGATGGCTGATGACATGTGTTACCACTCTGCTTACTTTTAGTGAAAATTATGGTCGACGGGAAGCATGAGCTAAAGAATAGCACAACAACAGCCCACCTGAAACATCTCAGATATCTCTAACTAGAAGTGGATTTGTAACGCTCCAACCACCCATGACTAATAGATTTTCCACATCCATTTTCTCAGTCCGTAGGCCTTATTCCATGTAATGGGTGATGCTTAATTTTTCGGAAGCTCGAAAGTGTTGTTTATTGCCTATGTAATTACCAATTGACTTTTTCCCATGCTTCGGTCTCACTTACACGGTATCGCGAATCGCTTCCTGATAGGTCATTCATCCTTCCACTATTTCAGCGCACTCACTCTTAATTTTGGAGTTCTAAATGGACGTGTGACGGAAAAGATAAACGCACTTTGGTGATATAATTAGCTAAATTAATTCTATTAAGCCATTCATCATATACCAGAAATCGGGTTATTACAATTCACCCCCACTCATAGAGCGCAACATCCTCGTTGCGTACCACGACATATCTCAAGATGCCTCTCGGGTCAGAACCCAGATGGCTAACAAGTTTTGATACCACTTGTAACACTCCAACCGCCACGACTAATGGGCCTCCCACACCCTCTAATTCGGCCCGTGAACCACATTTCGTGCGACAGACGATGCATTAATGTTTTTGGAGGCTCGAAAGTCTTGTTTATTGTCTCTGCAATCACCACATAACATTTCTTCGTGCTTTAGCTCATTTACACGGTATCACGAATCACTTCCCGATAAGTCATCCATCATTCAACTACTCCAGCGCAAATACGCTTAACTCTAAAGTTATAAGCAGATGTGTGACAGAAAAGATAAACGCACTTTAACGACATAGATGACCAAATTAATTATATTAAGCCCTTCATCATATACCATCAGATGTTACAGAATTTTCCAGATAATTTACTTTGTAGTTTCTACGTTTGTGATTCTGCTAAATAACCCACATAAAGAAAGATAATTGCATGAAGTTCGTAGAGAGATCTTTAAGCTTCATTCTTGGGGTTTCATGACAACAGAATTAAGCAAAAAGTTTGTGATTTCAAGGAAAGTTATTTCAAATAGAATTAAGTTATGATCTTTTAACTCCAGCGAAAATTTTCAAATAAGAGCTTTTTAACTAGTTTTCCTAAATCTGAATAGGATCTTCAACTCGAGCTAAAGTTTCGTATGAGAAATCTAGTTAAAATAAAAATAAATCAGATGTCATTAATTCTATTAAAAATGATCTTGACCATTATATTAGACTTCTCAAGTTTGCGTGATCATGAGACAAAACTAATATGATATGTTGTGTGATTACGAGGCTGAGATTATGGACTTAAAACTCTGGACATCCTAGTATTTACAAAAAAACTTATATTGATATTAGTTTCAAGGAAATAAAAAAAATCCTAAATCAAACAACAAATAGCTAAATTTGAACCACAATTAAAAATTATTTAAATATGATTTTTGAGCAACTTCTTGGCTGTATTGGTTGAGGGAATGCAGTTGGATTTGTACATCATGTCTTATTATAATATTTTTCCTATATTAAGCATTTTATTGGAATTTTTTTGTCAGCTACACCAAGTATGGTCTAATATAGTGCTAAACATCTCAAGTATAAGAATATATGAATAACAACACCAATTATATGTTTCACCATACCACATATAAAAAGTAAATGATTATACGGTGGAAACCACACAATTGGGTATATATAATCTTAATACTAATTAATGGGGTCAATTCATAAATGTTAACACTTAAACTCGATTTAAAAACCAATTAACCCGACACAACCCAACTCTGTTAGCCTGACCCGACAATAATATCATCTTCTATTAGTTAACTCACAACATTTCAGGGTTCATAACAAGAGAGAGATATTTTGAGGATTTCTAACAAAAAGTGAGATGAGATTAGATGGAAAATCCCGCAATATGCAAAGGAGCAAGGCGAGTGAAGGTAATTAATGCTTTATCTTTCTGGTTGCCGGTGAAGATATCTAAAGCATGGATAGAAAAAAACCGAATCAAAGGTTCTACGGGTGTGAGTATATATATTGCTTTGTATGATTGATTTTTTTCTTCGACTGAATCCTCTAAATTCACGGTATGACACAGACATTTCTCCTAAAATTGATTTGACATTTTTTTCCTCTTACAAACCCTAAAAAATAAAGTAACTCTTCTGCATGTTAGTAATCAGAAAGAATAGGAAAGAAAATGTTGTTGGCTTGGGGTCAGATCGAATTTGTTAGTGCGGTAATCGGGTTTTTAATGTTTACAAATTCACCTCATTAATTATTGTTAAATAAATTAAACCCAATTGTGTATTTCCACCATATAAATAATTTACTTTGTACATATGGAATGGTGAAACATATACTTTGTGATGTTACTGACATATTAATACTTAAGTTGGTTTACACTATATTACACCACTAGGATAAACCCGCCCTACGGGCGGGCGATTAAATAAATTACTAATCAATTTTATTTTAAATATTTAATTTACTTTCATTTACAATAGTAATAATATTTTTAAATTATTTTACAACATTTTTAACTATTTATTTTACTATTCATTTTAGAAATTATATACTTGCTTAACTATAATAGAATATTTTAAAATATAACTATTTATATTCTCTCAATGTTTATTTTGGTTAGTTATATCAATAAGTCACAAAAAAATACTTTACTTTCTCTCGATAGAAGTAAGTGAAGTTTTTCAAATGACCTATTAGGATTTTTGTTTAATATATTTGTTAGTACAACTGTAATTAAACTTTAGTGTTTGAGATCATCTATATAGTCCATTTAAAAAAAATCAAATGAAATCAATATATTCAAGCTTAAATACATGCTTACATGTTGTAAGGAGAGAAATTATTTAGTGATGTGTCTCGCGCGAGATTTCATAATTGTTTTGTCGTTTTGTTGATCATTTCCATCCTTTAAATTTATCATTATTTTCTTAAATTTATTTGTTGCAAAAGAAATATTTTCATTATTTTAACATTTATTTTTAGTTTAAATATCTTTTTATATTATTTGTGTCTTAAATATTTTTTATATTGTTTATCAAACTTTTTCTAGTTTGAAAATTTTAGTTATATTATATGTATTTATCTTTATTTTTGTATATCATTTTGTTTACAATGATTAAAATGAAACTAACATGTCTATAGTATAATCTTGGATCTGGGAGGAAGGGGAAGACCAGAAGTGAAGGCTTTATGATGGTCCATGTTGGACTTTCACATAATCGATTTAATGGGCCAAGAATAATTTTTGATACTTTTTCGTTTTATATAACATAATAGGTCTTGAGTATTTCTGGTGAAACTTGTCGGCTCTCTATATAAAGAATATTAAAGTTCATGAAACTAACATCTCAAAATTCAGTGATGAAAAGAAATTTAACTGCAACTTGTCGACTTGTCCTTAATCTATCTGATGACATGGCGGAAGGAGGAATGATAAAAATGTTATATATATAAAGATTACGGGAAGTCCGCACTTCGCGCGGAATTTGGTAGTTTATCAAAAGAAATTGAAATTTGTTTGTAAGTGTAATGGAAAACAATTATACTTGATCCTCAGTGTAATATGTCATTTCGTTAAGTAGTAAAAGAAATATTTTTGGGTTAACTAATATAAACAACTTTATATTTCTTAGTAATGAAAACAAAAATGAAATCAAGCAAACTAAAAGTTTAAAGACAATAATTGTTGGAATAAGCGATTATACTTACAAAGACATTACATTTTAAAATATTTGGAGAATAATAATTTGAATAGTTTACATAATGTGTCTTGTAAATTTATATCTTATCGTATTGGTTTGTACAAAACATGTGTATTTAGTTACACATACTTTAAATTTGATTGACCTTGCTTTGAGGATTCTTTCTACTTTCGTGCTAAGGTTTCTGTCCTTTCAGAGCTGAGCTTCTTTTTTTTCTATTTGATAGGTTTGAAAGTAGAGTCTACCTTTTTAATATTTTATCATTATTTCAAATTAGGTATGCAATTTGAAAACCTAATACTAATTGTTAATATTTGTAAATATACATGTTTTTGAATTTAGCATAAATTATTATAATTAATATGAAAGTAAACCACGTTATCCGAAGATAATAAAGAGAATTTATTGATAATATATAACAAATTACTATATATTATCACTAAATTTTGATACTTTTATTTTATTTATTAATATTCTGATAGTATTTAAAATTAATTATATATAATGCTAAACGTATCATTAAACTTTTTAAAAAGATAAAACTTATAGCTTACCATAAATATATTATCAGAACTAATTTATTAATTATTATTAATAATAAATTGTGTTGTGTTTTTTATGATATAAAATGATAATGACTGTTCGTATTAATTTTAGTTTAATTGCATGTATCTAAATTAAAACTTATGTATGACTGTTCATGTTTTTTTCAGTTTATTTACATGATTTAAAATTAGAAATTATGTATAATTTTTCATATTTATTTAAAATCAATTTATATATATTAAAACAAATACTAAAGTAGCATATATTTAACTGTAGATAATAATATTTCAAAATAATATAAATTCTTGAAAATTTTAAATTGTACGTATATTTGTATAACCAAAATTATAAATATTATCTTCTGTTAAATTATGTCAAATAATTATTTATAATTTACAATTACAATTGATTTGTTTTTAATTTGCTTTAATTAAATATTTATGGACTATTTAATATTGTATTATATATAGATAATAATACTAAAACAAATAGTAAAATAATGTATATGTAACTGTAGATAATAATATTTATCAACAAAATAAATAATTTCTTGAAAATTTAAAATTGTAAGTACATTTATATAGCTAAAATTATAAATATTATTGTATGTTAAATTATGTTAAAATAATTATTTATAATTTAAAATATAAAACTGATTTGTGTTTAATTAGATTTAATTATAAATATTTATGGACTATTTAATATTGTGTAAATATATTTAGTTTAAATAATAATAATTTAAAAAATTTAGAACTATTCATTAATATTTAAAAGATTATGCTTATGTGTCAAGTTTATAGAGACCTAATTGATGAGGTGTCACCATGAGAAGAGGGACAAACTCTTCTTTATATATATAGATAGATAGATGGTTAGTGCAGGTGGCAAACTTTGTTTCTTTTTTTATATATTAAGCATATTTCTGCACGAACATGGATGACGCATACACTTATTTACATTAGAAAAAGACTCATAGAACAATTTTTCCAAGCATAATCATTAGGAACTCCATGGTTAGATTTTCAAATAATGATAAAATAGGTAACCAGACTTCTAAAAAATTAAACCCCAACTATTTTTAATCTTAAATGTTGTTTGGGCAACTAATTCCTTCATAAAATTAGGATTGAAAAAGTCAACCGTTTAATAATCGATATAAAACGTTAACTTTATTTTCGGTTGGTTTTTTCTCTAGTTTGCACAGTCAACTATAATTTGATGACATATTCTATTTAAGCTATAGTTGAGTATTAAAACTATTGACTGAAATAACTGAGAAATTAAATGTTTATTTTCATGGAGTTTTATGGGTATTTCAAAGTTTCTCAAACACTATTCCTCTTGTTTTTCATTATTTCTTGTTTTATGCATGAGATGTTCACTTTAAAACATCTAATTTTAAAGTGAATGAGATCTTCACTTTATTTTCATGGAGTTTTATGGGTATTTCAAAGTTTCTCAAACACTCTTCCCCTTATTTTTCATTATTTCTTGTTTTATGCATGAGATGTTCACTTTAAAACATCTAAGCAACTTCCCGATAAAAATGCACTTAGCTCATAGGTGCACTGGACTATATATTTCACTAAATTATTCCTTTAAACGCAATAAGAATTCAACAGTTAAAACCAATAGATTGTCAGTTAGAAGCTATACGGTGGTGGACTAATGATAAGTGCTCAGATTACCTTAGAATTACTGATTATTTTTTCAAATAAGAGGTTCACCTAAAGTAGTTAGAGATCGAATGCAAAGAGAGCGAAGTCACACAATAGATTTGATAATCAACTTAGTTAAGCTATGCAATTATAAAATAAGTAAATAAGGAAATAATTGGTTTGTAAACAAGTAAGGAAAATAACTAGATATAGGATTTTCCGGTAGTGAATTATAATAGATAGAAACCAAGGATTTTCAATCATAGAACACAAATTCAATTAATAAATATATTAATAGTTATATCTATCCTATGACTAAGTCCAAAGTCTACAACTTCCGTGTGCAAATTTGGAATGACCGTCGATTAATGGTTTTCTTAGTCAAGCATTAAACAATCAGATTCGAGTGGTTCACTTAGAATCACTAGACCATTCTTTCGTTTGTCCCTAGTAATTTAATATCAACATGATTTGTTCAGGTAATGATCCTACTCTCACAGTTGTCAATTATCCTAAGATAAGTGTTCTAGTTAGCTACTCTTAAACACAAGTAATAAGTAAAATTCTATTGATAGATCTAATAATCGCCCTAGAAATTCTATTGTTTGGCTAATCCATCACAACCTTTAATAAACCCTAAATCTAACAAGGTGACTACTCAGACATAGCTAAAAAGAACATAATTATAAACATGAAATAACGAATAAGATAAAGAATATAGATAGAAAGTGGGGTTCCTATACAAAGCTTGAAAAAGTCTTGATCTTCTCCCCAAAAATCCTAAACTAGTATGTTTGTTATAAAAAGTATGAAAGCTTGCAAAGAGTGGTCATTTGCATAAAACATTAGCAAAGATCATGTAAACTAGGTAAAACACGTCAAGGGCAATCATGTAATTTCTGTGACTTGGACTTCAAATTGGCTACTTTGTGAGTTGGGTTTATGCACGTCGACCGTCGATCGACGGCAAGAGTGCATTGTCAATCAATGTAATACTCTGTCTCGACTCGTACTTTGCTGAATTTGACCAACTACGAGGTTCCTCTCTCTCTCTAAGCTCCAGAAGGCCTCATAATCTCTATAATTCTCCAAAATATACTATGATCTGAAAAGACTCTAAATAGCATCCTAGACACATATAATATACCCAAATAGAGCCTCTAACATGGTGTAAAAGTGGTAAATACTGAGACTTATCAACTCCTCCAAACTTAACCTTTTGTTTGTCCTCATGCGAAACAAGGGTAAACTTGTGGAAGAGGTTTGAAAACAAGGACTCACAAAATATCTAGCTTATTATTATCACCTTTACTATGTTGCAACCACATCAAACAAGTGTCAATCTTAGAGAAATTTTATATACGTTATCCTAATATAGCATTCAAATCAATTCTACCAACAACTTAATAGATAGTAGCTTGACTCTTGCCTATGCCTCCTGAATTCACCTTAAAGCAATCTATAAAAGTGAATGAATCACAAGAAGGCTCCACTTTTAAGGTTAGCACCTCTGCCATGGTTATTGGCATAATGCTTACTGAAGAACCAATTTCGCAGAGTGCATTAAGGTAGTCATGCCCCTTGATGTTGCAGGGAACCACAAGATTCCCAAGGTCACTTCTCTTCTTCATCTTGACCGTCTGCTTTATCTTCTCCCTTAGATGATTGAACATTCTTTCAATGTCCTTATTAGTCTCCTTGGTTTCTCTGAAGAACATCCACAATCTGTGAGTGTATTAAGCTTCCTCGAATGGGGTTTCTTAAGGGATTTTGAGGACTCTCTTGGAAAATTTGTCCATCTCTTTGTCATTAGCTTCCCTTCTAAGATGCTTAGGGACCTTTTTTCCTCTAGAATGTCCATCCATAGCTTCCTCAGATGCCGTAGGGACTGGTTCATTTGTCTGTCTGGGTTTGGGTAGGGTGGGTTTCGAGTGTGTATTAACATATAAAAGACTCACATTTATGCTTGGCGACCAACATCCCTCTGTTTCAAACTGCTGTCGATTGATGATACGGTCCGGCTATCGATTGATGATACGTTCCGGCTATCGGTCGATGTTCATTTCTTCACATGATTCCACGGATTCTTCAGGCACCGTCTGTGACACCCCAAATCTGGTCTAAGTACAAGTTAACTCGAATGGCCGTGCAACAGTCAAATAAGAACATGCACAACCAATCAATAGTAACTTAAACCAAACCGAGAAGCCACAATGTGTATTTCAATGCTTAACCCAAAGTTCCCGGAATTCCAGGTACCTTAGGTCAGTCGCCTAAGTACACATATCCTATTAGGTACAACCCGAGGCTTTGCAACCCGACCGAGTAATACCCAATAGTTGGTTCATCCAGACAAAGACTAATATCTTATGGAACCCGTACTTTAACAATATTCTTTATAAATTATATATTTATTCATTTAAAAACATCTTACACAAATTTTATATATTAATTTCAAGGTTTTCGGTTAACAAATTTTATACATAAGATATATCAAAACTACTTTGCAAGGATAATAAAACTACCGCTGGCAAATGTTTTTCCTTCCCGTCCTAAAGTAAAGGTCTCCCACCTACCATGCATCACAAATGAGTCATGAGTAACTAGTTTACTCAGTGAGTCTAATCCCACACCCCAACACATATTAATATTATCTCGAGCACTTAACTCCATTTGTATGCAGTGAAAATATATTCCATAACTATTATTAAATATATCTATATATAAGGCCTTATATTCCTTCATTGTGAATCCTAACTTAAACATCACCTCCATGTCACCCGCCATTCACTCATACTAGACCCAATAAACCACAAAGGCTAACCGAGCCTAGTGAGTTTGCATTACCATCATCCTCGAACGTCCTCATGAACATTCGAGACTGCATCGTCATGCAGTACACGGCCTCCAGGGTGCTACCCCATCATCGTGTCTTCATAACCTTGTTTCATTCGCAAGACCAGGTCACGGTAATGCGGAGACTTTAGGGAGAGTGAATATGTTAAGACTTCACATGATTCATATTCATATACTTAATAATATACATATATATTAGTACTTGAGAACAAGTATTAAGGCTTTGGGAAAACCTCAAAGAACTATTCTTAGTAATTCCTTAGTGTTTACACAATGAAAACACTTCATAATTAAATAAAAAACAAGAGACAATACTTAATCATTCAAACATACTAGAAATATAGCCCCCGCGCAAGCGGCGGGCCGGATCCACTTTCTTATGCTTTAAGTGTGTATGAGATTTTGTTGTTCGTATCTTGTCTAAATCTTTGTTTTTTTTTGCGTATTGCTGACATGGCGGAAGGGGAGAGAGTAAACTCTCCCATTATAATATAGATTTAGTACGCATTCATGCTATACTCATTCATAGATCCTTAATCGTCTATCTAAATTCACCTTTATATCCATGAGATTGGCTAAGGAATACTAGACTCAAGCTCAACTAGTAACACTCTACTTCACTCCTGATTCTGAACGTGTGGATACAAGATCATTCAGGTCGATTCAAACAGAAACTCAACTTAGTTCAAAGCAGTTCAGTTCGGTTCAATGATAATTCAGTTCAGCTAGGCCATTTAAAAATATCTAATCGACATAACTGAACCAAGATCAATCCACATAAGGGCTTAAGAAACTAATCTGGACGTGAAGCTTAACAAATCAGTCCACTGATTTCAAACAAAACTTCTCTGAACTAGTAGCTAAGGCTTACCAATTTCCTCAAGCTGTAAGATAAACTTGGTTGATATAAACTTCAAGCTTAACACACGTCTAACCTGATCAGTACAAGTTATCCATGGTAGGATCAATATCAGAAACCGAACAACTCTTTAGGGTCGCTTTACATGGACTGAAGCTTAATTAAAACTGATCTCATCAAACCCATAAACTCTTACCGATTCAAATCAACAACCTTCTGAACTTAGCTGCTACACCACTTACAGTTTAAGACACGCCTAACCTGATCATTTCCATATCAATCCATGGACATATTCATTCAGAAAAAAAAAATCTCAAGTGTAGCTGAACCAACAGAACTGCTCACAGAAATCTGATCCACACACATCTTACCGATAAAAATCAAAGGCTAAAAAATTATGGTAATTCTCAACTTCATAATTCCAAAACATTACCTCTTAAACACACCAAAACTCACTGGTTAAATTCAGAAGAGGGTGAGAAAGGGTCGTCCAAGCTGATCACTTCTCCTCTCTGATTTTTTTCTGATTTTTTTTTCATGGATTTTTCTCTCTTTCTCTCTGAATTTTTCTGTCTTGTTGCTGAGATGAATGAGTTCGACCAGGAAGAGAACAAGGTAATAAATGACATGGGAAACAGCAGGAGAAGACTCAGAAAGAAAGGAAAAATTTTCGGTTCAGAATGAGACATATGGTGAGCTGCATCACACTTTCCTTCCCATGAAGTAATGTCATTTCCTTCCCATGAAGCAACTTCAAGCAGGTGTGCAAGTCACATGACTTTTGATGTAGCAAGCAGGCAGGAAGGTGAAAGTCACATGTCCAGGTCAGGAAGGAAGCAAGCATCCAGGGAGCACATGACATGCACATGACTCGCAAGCGGCAGAAGTATTCCAGACCAGCTTTCGATCAAATGTTTTCCGTCCATTGATTCTCATCATGCTTTTGTCTAAACTCATCCATCTTATATATAACTCGACCATAATAATTAACACTCGATCAAAACTATCAAGGGAAGTTCTTTCGGCCTCAAGACAGTCCCATCAAGACATTAATTCAGTGGGTCGATTTAAAAAAAAACAATTCGATCGACCAATCTTCAAACTGATCTTAATGAATTTTCTCAACCGAAATTCTGTATGCTTGTGAGGGATATTACACCGTCGATCGATGGTTAGCTTCAGATGTCGATCGATGGTCGTTCGAATAGAGCAGGGGATTCTCACAATTTTCTTCCTCCCGGTGCCTAACTTCTTTCACTACTTGCCAAAAATCATCATCTATGATGGCGCTGACGTGGTGCTTCTGTTCTGCCTCAATTTTTTCCTTGATCAAGTCTTCTTGTCTCCACATAGCTTCACTGGTCTGATCAACTTGATTCTCTAGCTTCTTCACATGGGCGTTGAGAGCTTCCAATTTAGTGTCGAGATTGGCATAGACATCATCAATCTTTCCATTGAAATCCACTGTCATCTTTTGATGTCCCTCCAGAACCTTGTCAATCATGGATTAAATCTTGTTCTCCTAGGTATCTGATGGGGTGTTCTAATAGTAGGAGGCTCCATAGGTTATGTTTTTGATGTAGGGTCTATGTTGTTGTGATCCTTGGTTGTAGCTACTCCTCTGACCAGTTTCAAAAGAGTTTTTGTTGCTCTGGTTTCCATATCTCTAGAATCCATTTCCACCAACAAAATTCACATCCTCTTCTCCACCTTTTTAACTGCAAATATAGAAAAATACGAAAATCAGTAAAATAATTAAAATAAATTTAAAACATACCTAATAGTGGGTTGCCTCCCACTCATCGCTAGGTTATTGTCTTTAGCTTGACGCTTAGGCTGTTTGGAGTAAGATAGGGGTAGATTATCACTTGTTGGAAAATAAATGTCCACATCCTCTTTGTTCATCTAGAACCAGGTACTAACAAAGCTTTGTCTGGCTTCATCTTCTCTGATTCTTTGGCTGTCAATGTTCTTCTTGGTGATCTCAATTTGACTCATCCTCTCCTGAAGGTTGTCAATGCATTTGTGTAACCAACCGCTCCTGCTATCTGTAGGTATGGATATGTCATCCAATTTATTGGAGATATCTTCCATCATCATGTCTTGAGATGCAGAAACTCCATCAAGATTTTCTTCTAGTAGCTTCTCGGTTACCAGCCTCTGTCTAAATTGTCCGTGGAAGTGTTGATCGATGGTCATTCTTCAGCTTCTTTATGTTGTTGTTTCTGAACCATCGGAAGAGTAGAGTCCATCTTTTGCTTAATCTCCTCCATGCACGTAGTTAACCAGCTAATACCGTAGTTGAATGGATAATATATATCATCAATCCGCTTGTAGTAATCCTCCATGAACATCTCCGTAGTTCTGTAGATGCTATGTACCATGTTTTCAGCCCATGCTTTATTGTATGTTTTTGTCTTTAGCATGGTCCTATAAAAGTTTGCATAACAAACGAAAACAGGTGTGTCCAATGATGGATGCTCTCTGAAGAATATCTTTGATGTCTTACTTTGATACAATGGTGATTCGTCCATCTATAGCTCGTGCATTGCCATATTTATCTCTATAAACGTCATACTCATCTCTTTATTCCCCATAATCAAAATTCTCTGAATTAAACACTTCTAATTCTGATATGTAACCGGTGAAGTCCTTTGTAAGGTGAGTGTCGATCGACGGCAGCAGAGGTGTGTCGATCGACGGCAACAGAGGTGTGTCGACCGATACTATGCTATTATCTTCACAAAAGTCATGTTGTTTTGACTGAAAAGGTTTCCTGATCCATTGGCCATTGCGAGTATGTCTACTACATCTTCCTTAGATACATTGAGAATTCGTCCATCCATTGCTCGTGCATGTCCTAGATCCCTTATAATTCCAAAGTCATCTGGTTTGAGATAACCATAATCTGCATTGTGTTATGATGTGATAGATGCCTTGGATTTTGCTTGGTGATGATTATCGATCGATGCTAAAGGGTGGGTGTCGACCGACTGTATGTTGTCGCAATGTCTTGGGCTGGGTATCGATCGATGCTTCGTCGTCAGGGTTATTCTCTTGCTCGAAATCACAGAAACATGAGGCTACAAGTCCTGATTCATGAACCAAATCAATGAGAGCAGTCTTGGTTCTAGTTTGAACATGCTCATAGTAGTTATTTTGATCAATCAGAGATAGATACACTATGTTTGTCTTTGTGTCGCATACTACTCCTATTGTGGTAATGAAAGCTTTTCCAAGTAGCAGAATTAGGGCATCACCGATTTGCATTTTAATGTCTTTGACCATGCCTCCTGAATTCACCTTAGAGCAATCCAAAAAAGTGAATGAATCACTAGAAGACTCCACTTTGAAGCTTAGCACATCTGTCATGGTTCTTAGCATAATGCTTACTGAAAAACCGGTGTCGCAGAGTGCATGAGGGCAGTCATGTCCCATGATGTTGCAGGGAACCACAAACTTCCAGGATCACTTCTCTTCTTCAACTTGACCCTCTACTTTATCTTCTCCTTCGGATGATTTAACATTCTTTTAATGTCCTTATCCGTCTCATTAGTTTCTTTGAAGAACATCAACAATCTATGAGTGTAATAAGCTTCCTCAAAAGGGGTTTCTAAAGGGATTCTGAGGACTCTCTTGGCAAAGTTGTCCCTCTCTTTGTCATTAGCTTCTCTTCTAAGATGCTTAAGAATCTTCTTCTTTCTTCTAGAATGTCCATCCATAACTTCCTCAATTATCGTAGGGACTGGTTCATATGTATGTTTGGGTTTGGGTAAGGTGAGTTTCAAATGCATATTAGCATATAAAAGACTTATGTTTATGCTTGGCAGCCAATATTCCTTTGTTTTGACTGTCGTTGATCGATGATACGGCCTGGCTGTCGGCCGATGTCCATCTCTCAATTCCATGGATTCTTCAGGTACCATCGATAGATTGTTAGCTTTGGATGTCGATCGATGGTCGTTCAAACAAGGTAGGGGATTCTCACGAGTTTCTTACTTCTAGTGGTTAAATTCTTCCACTACTTGCCAAAATCATCATCTATGATGGTACTGACGTGGTGCTTCTGTCCAGTCAATATTTTCCTTGATCAATGCTTTTTGTCTCCTTGCAACTTCACTGATCTGAACAACTTGATTCTCTAGCTTCTTCACATGGGTCTTGTGAGCTTCAAATTTAGTGTTGAAGTTGGCATAGAAAACAACAATCTTTCCATTGAAATCCACTATCATCTTCTGTTATCCCTCTAGAACCTTGTCAATCATGGCTTCAATCTTGTTCTCATGGGTATCTAATGGGGTGTTCGGATAGTAAGAGGATTTGTAGGTTCTGTTGTTGATGTAGAGTCTCTGCTGCTGTGATCCTTGGTTGTAGTTACTCCTTTGGCCAGTGCCAAAAGAGCTTATGTTTCTCTGGTTCCCATATCTCTGGAATCCACTTCCACTAAAAAGTTCACCTTCTGTGAAGCTAACTTACTTCTTCAGAAACCTCTGAACATTCACTACAAGGAATCACACGAATTACACAGGTCAAATTCGTCGGAATAAGTCAATTCCGACGAAAATGGTCATCGGTCCTATCTGGTCAGAATTATTTTTGGCCTCGAAAAAGCGTCAAAATTTCCGATGAAATTTTGAGAATTTACGAGGGACATAATTCTGAAGTATGACCGACGAAGAAAGAAAACGGAAAAGGCCGCCGGAAAGGCGTCGGAAAAATTTTGACAACATTGGCCATCGGAATTTTCGACGACGACGTTCCGTCGGAATTTTCCAACGCCGTTTTGCCGTCGAAATTTTTCCGACACCGTTTTGTCGTAGGAAATTTCCGACGCAATCGTCGAAAAAATCCGAGGACTAGAAGTCATCGGAAAATTCCGACCACACGTCATCCGTCAAAAAATTCTAACAGCTTTAAGCCATCAGAAAATTCTGACGGCTTTAAACCGTCGGAAATATCATTTATTCAAATATATTATTATTTTCCTAATTAGTTTTTTTTTTCAAAAATATTTGTAAAATAAAATTAGAAATAAAACAAAATAAAAAATAGAAGTGCAAAAGGTTTTAGAACATTTTTTAACAACAAAAAAAAGTAAAAATAAAAAAGGATCTAAAATCTTGTAGGAAACATTTTCTTCATCATCTCCCGCTTTGGTTCATCTTCTGGGTTTCGGCAATCTAAGCGTTCTGGGTCGCCAATGTTGTTTCTTGTGCCTCCATCTTCGCAAGGATTGTAGCGTTGTGATTCTCAAAGCTTTAATCCGAGCACTCTTTTTCATAAACTTTTCCATAATGATGGGATCAGCCGGTAAATGCACATGTGACTCAGACGAAGCAGAGGGAACCTGACGACCCAACACGACCAAACGTCCTTTCTTCTTTGGGATGGCCTGAAATGTAAAAAGTGTTAGTACAATTATTACAGAAATTAAATTTTTGTAAAAGAAAAGTTAAGTATTTTACCTCTTCGACAAGTTCATTTATTCGTTCTTTGGTCAAGTTGATCGAAGCCGAGCAACCATCATCATCTTCAGAGGCAACCTGGGATGCACGAGCTTCTTCTACATTGGTTTGCACTAGACCGATGACATGCTTCATAAGACCATCCTGAATTTCACCCGTCTGCTTGTTGGTGTAGATATATTTCATGAGAGCCAGATTATGAACAGGAATACCGTCATTCTGCATAGCTTACATAAAAATATTCATAAGCAAAAATAATTTGATGTTAGAGTAAAGATAAAACTTAGTGCACAAAAAAGAATAAAGATAAAACTTACAAGTTGATCTTGACGAGTAGAAATAATGGTGGCACCCAAGTTGTGGACGAAAACACCTTTTCCGACACGTCTGCTGAGACGGTTCTTCGAGTTGGTGTTTGGGAAATCTTCAGTCTCCGGCTTACTCCAGTGGTCTTGCAACTCAAGCCAAGTCGTCCCGTTAATCATCTTCGGCTTCTTGCCCTTACGCCACAGCTTCTTCCACTCATATATCTGCTTCCCATAAGAGAATATTGTATGGCGTCACAATTACTGTCCATAGAGAATATTGTCTCCAACTTTTTCCAAATGGGTTGAAACCATCAGTACATAATCCAATATAGACATTTCTCCTCTCATGCGCAAATTCTGGATATGTTGATTGAAAATGTTTCCAAGATTTTGCATTCGAAGGATGTCTAATTTGACCATCTGTGGAGTGCTCTGAATGTCTTCTCATTGGTTGGGTTGTGCGTTCAGACAGATAAAGTCTCTTCAACCTTGCCATCAAAGGCAAATACTCCTTTTATATGGCACTTCAACTCTTCCACTCAATCCTGATAACGAGGTTTCAACAAAATTTACATTTATCATGGTTCTCATCCGCTCTCCAGTAGATCATGCAGTTGTCCATGCATACATCTATCATCTGATACGGTAAACCAAGACCCGAAACAAGTTTCTGAACCTCGTAATATGAACCTGGTGCAAGATTATCTTCCTGTAGAGCACTTCTAACAAAATCAGCAATCGCATCCACGCATTCTTCAGCCAAATTGTAATATGTCTTTATACCCATCAATCTAGTTGCAGTTGATAAACTGAATGACCATCTCTACATCCTTTGTACAAAGGCTGTTTTCCTACTCCAACTTTTCAAAAAATCTCATAGCTTCTGCATTGGTTCTTCTTCCCCCCTCTAAAATGATCATTTACCATCTCCTCTATACCACACCATAATCTACATTTGTTTTTGGTTCTTCTAACCTAACCACATTCTGAGGTTCGCTAGTACTACTATATTCATAACTAGTTTCTCCATGAAGATACCAAACTTTGTAATTCCGTGTAAACCCTTTCAAATATAAATTAGTCCAAACATCTCACTTCTATGAATCCTATTATTTTTACAAGAAGAGTATGGACATGTTAACATACCGGTATTTTCTTCCGGTTGGCGTTGAACTACCGTCATGAATTCAGTAATGCCTTTCATATATTCTTCCGTAAGTAAATTGGTGTTGGATCAAGATGAGGTTTATCCATCCACGAGCGATAAATATAATTTGGAGAATACATGATTTTTTCGGTTTTGTAGGCAATAAAGATAATGAAGGGAGATATGAAAAAATGAATGAGGGGAATGAGGGGAACTAGTATTTATAGAAGAAATCTGCGACACTTCCGACGACATTCCGCTGGATTTCCGACGGAAAAATCTAGAGTCGTCGAAATTCCGTTGAAATTTTCAAAATTTTAAAACGGCTATGAAACGGTCATAAATATCGTTGCATTTTCGTCGGAATTTTTTTGAAAGGTTGTCGGAATTTCCAAATTTTCAAACAATCATAATTTTCGTCAGAATTCCGTCTGAATATTCTGACAGAGGCGATCTCGTTGGAATTCTGTCAGAATATTTCGAGGGTATTTCGACGATTCTTCTCGGAAGGAATTTTATCGAAAATTCCTTGGTATTTTTCGACGATTTTTTTTCTGTCAGAATTCGCCAAGTTTTTTTGTAGTGACTGTACAACTTGGCTTTTACTTATTCCATGATCCTTGGTCAGTGTAGGGACTGATTTCTTCCTTTCGTGATAATTGTGTTTGGTGTTGTTGCTAGTTGCCAAATTCTCTATCAATCTGGTAGCCTCTTTTGGACTCCTAGTGCAAAAATTTCCCTCACTGGTTGTGTCTAAATTCGTCTGGTATGACAGCTCAATACCTCTGAAGAAAGTGTTGAGAAGTTGCACTTCATTGAATCCATGGTGTGGACAATCTCTTTGGTAGGATTTGAATCTGATCCATGAGTTTTTGAAAAACTCTGCAAGCTCATGTGTGAATGTAACAATTCTGCTCCACAAATCCTCACTCTGGCATCATCAAAGAAATTACGCAGGAAGGCATTTTTGATGTTTATCAAAGATGTAAGAGATTCTGGTGGTAGTTGTCTAAACCAGTATGAAGCATCTCCAGCAAGTGAATACTTGAAGAGTTTGCATAGAAGGTAATCCTCAAGGACTCCATTAGCTTTGATGGCAAACACAAGATCCTCGAATCGCTCCAAATGATCCACATGATGCTCGTGAGAATGACCATGAAATGGTGTTTGTGCCACAAGTGTGAAATATGCTGGCTTCAGCTCAAAATCGTTCCTCTGGAAAGATGGAGGATGAATAGCAGATCTGTTGGCATGGAATTGATCTAGACGATTGTAGTAAACCAATGTTCTAGGTTGAGCAGCATGGGCCTTAGCTCCTGCTTGAGCTACATGTGCTTCTTCTAGTTCATGGATTCAATCCCATGATCACCAATTCTCTGACCTGTTGCATTATGCATATGACCATCGAGGTCAAACAAGTTCCGTCTCTCATTCCTATTCACGATCAGCATAGCAACCACCTCTGCTCCGGAATCACCGTCGATCGATATGTCCGTATTGGTGTCGATCAATTTTGGCAGATGAGTGTCGATCAATTAAGAAGTGTTGGTGTCGACTGATGTTTGGCTTCTCCTTACGGATGCTACGTTCGAGGGCTACTAGATCTGATAAAATTATGTATTTTTCCTTGTTGCTTCTTGTACTATTGGACATGCACCTGAAAGGCAAAAAAAATTGTAAGTAAACTAAAAAGAAAACCTAGACAAAACTTTCAAAAAAAATCTAATGGCGATCCTTACTTTCCGGCAATGACGAACGTTCTCAAATTACCATAGAGCTACTTATTACTTGCTCAAATAAGAAGTTCAGTTATAGTACTTAGGGATCAAATCCACAGAGAACTAGGGCACACAATAGATTTGATAATCAACTTAGTTAAGCTAGGAAATTAATAAGACTTTGAAATAACTAAATAAGGAAATAGTTAGTTTTAAACAAGTAAGGAAAATAGCTAGATCTGGAGTTTTAGGTAGTAAATTGTAATGGATAGAAGCCAAGGGGTTTTGAATCATAGAACACAATTTAGTTAGTAAAGATATTAATAGTTGTATATATATCCTATGGCTAAGCTTAAAGTCCACAACTCTCGTGTGCAAACTTGGAATGACTGTCTATTGATGATATCCAAACAACATCGATAGATGTCTTTCTTAGTCAAGTATTAAACGACCAGATTCGATTGGTTCACTTAGATTACAAGACTATTCTCTCGATTGTCCTAGTAATTTAAGCTCAACAGGATTTGTTCAGGTATTAATCCAACTCTCACAGCTGTCAAATATACTAAGATCAATGTTTTAGTTAGCTACTCTAAGACACAAGTAATAAGTAAAATTCCATTGATAGATCTAATAATCACCCTTACAATTTTATTTTTTGTTTAATCCATCAAAACCCTTAATAAACCCTAAATCAAACAAGGTGACTACTCAGACATAGCAAAGTAGAACATAATCATAAACATGAAATAATGCATAAGATACAAAAAATAGGGTTAAAAAAGTAGGGTTCCAATACAAAGCTTGAAGAAGTCTTAATCTTCTCCCCAAAAACTCTAAACTACTATGTTTGTTATAAAAAGTATGAAAACTTGCAAAGAGTCCACCATAGCACCTATTGGAATTGAGTGAAGTTGAAGCTGAGACCACCAATGTCAGAGTTGTAGAAGATCATAAGAAACCGACACACTTCTCGATAGCATTCCAACCACTTAGCTGAGGAGGTCCTATATTTTTTCTCCATTCTCACACTCACAGAAATGATCATTGTATAGCTTGTCTTCTGCCTCCATCTTATCGAAAGCCACCTTGAACTTTTGAGCTGTTGTCAACATTAGATAGGTTGAAATCCACCATCTCTTGACATCCAATGGCAAACTTCCTCTTGTAATCTTACCCGAGTCAACTTTCAGCTCAAAAGTACTCAACCTATTAGTATGTGATCTAACGGAGGAGATAACACTACGGATAGCAACCACATTTTGATATATCTCGGCCATTCCATCTCTAACTATCAAGTTAATGATATAGGCACTACATCTCATGTGTAAAAACTCAACATCTAACACAAAAACCTGATCTGAGGCCAAAGGAAAATTACTCTAAAATTTCCTCAAAGCAGAACTATTGGCAGTAGCATTATCTACGGTTATACATAGAACTTTATCTATTCCCCAGTCGGCCAAACACTCTAGAGGAACAGCTTTTATAGTCTGACCTTTGTGATTTGTGATGTGTTTGAATCCTATGATCAACTTCTTCAACCGCCAAGAAGCATCACTATAATGCACTGTGGTGACCATATAACTCGCACCTATATAAAATGAAAAATAAGAAACATATGATCAGATTCTGATATGTATATAAGAATCAAAGGATGTATAATTTTACAAAAGATTATAGATTACAGGTAGTTTGGGAAACACAAATATTTGTTGTCACAGATACTCGTTGTTTGTTACACAAGAACCATTTCTTGAGTGCAACTTTCCTTTCCACATACATCTTGAGTCTTGACAATGTCTTTAGTCGAAGTTCTTCTTGAATGAGGAGTGAACATTGTTGTCTACAAATAGAAAACATAATAAATTAGTTACAACAAATGATAACGACAAAAATATACAAAGAATAGAAGTAGAAAACTAACCTTGTCACATAAATGCTTCCATGCTACATATTCAACAAATGCTAAAGGCAATTGCGCTAACACAAGCATCTGATTTGTGGCTTCTCTAAACTGGCCTTCAATCAACTTTGTCTTCTTAAGTTTCAATCATCATCAATAAGATACTGCTTATCTTTTTGTCTAGCTGACCAAGCAATATGGTTTTTGCATATTTCAAGATGTTTCTTCAGATTTAAGGTCCCTGAGGTTGTGAGACACAAAAATGTGTTATGACAGTAGTTGCAAAAACACTTGTCTCAATCTTCTTTGGTTATTGTGTAATGATCCCAAATTTCTTACCTTGTTGGGAGAATACACTTCACTTTGCTCGGTCGAGATGTTGGCGAGTTTCTTTCCTCTTGCCGCCACTATTCGGTGTTTGAATGTCTCCTTCAGCATCTTTGTTATGGGTTTCTCGGTCAAGAGATGATGTTGAGTCCATCTGCAAAAGGAAAGAAACCAAACAAACAAAATCAGTTTCAATTGTAAAATTTGTTACAATGAGTCTTAAAGATCCTATGTTTAAAAAAAAACATGTCTAGTTCTAAAATCTGATACAAACTAGCTTAAGGAACATCTAACTTCCACATGCAAACTAACTTAAGGAACTTCCACAAACCAAACCATATCTTAAACACTTATTTTACTCGACTCGACTCGGAACAAAGAAGAACAAGAGACGAAGAAAGAGAGAGAGAGACAATACCTGCGATTGTATTATCGAATGCATATATGAAGCAGGAGATGGAGAAGCTAGGGGATTTATAGTGGCCATTTTGTGTTTATTAATGTTGATAATCATTAATCAAGGAATCCTTTTTCAGAACTAGGCTTCATTGCTTCGTCGCTGAATAGAAACGAAAGAACCGAAGAGATTCTTAATATATGTGTAAATGAATGTATGTATACACGAGCCAGGTTATAAATGCTCGGTTTAATCGGTTACATGCTTTGGATATCGGTTTATAACCGATCGGGCCCGTAGCCAAAATCTTTGGGCCTTAATACCCATTTTGGTTTAGGGTGTGGGCTTGGGGCTCAGTATAAAAGGCCCAGGCCAAATACCTACTTTCTTTTCGCTACTTGCATGTTTGTTTTGAAGTGTTTAGCATAGCTTATGAGGCTGACTGGTAGCAGTTGTAGCTTTGGATTTTTTCTTTTAAAATTTAAGTTGTAGATTTTGTAGCTTTAGATTTAGATTTTATTGGTGCAGGATTATTTGAAAAATTAAAAAGCACTAAACATAAAGCTGTAGAAAATTGATTTCTAGAGCTAATATATTTCCTTTAAAATATTTTGGGCTGTAGATTTAGATTTTATTTATAAAGCTTGGTTATTTTGATTTTATTCTTGTAGAGAGAATTGTGGCAGTCTTGGAAGGATACATTGATGCAAACTGGATATCAGACTCAAAGAACTCAAAATCCACAAGTGGATATGTCTTTATCCTTGCGAATGCAGCAATATCTTGGAATCTTCCAAAAATACTTTATTGACCAGATATACCATGGAATTTAAGTTCATCGCTTTAGAAAAAGCAACAGAAGAAGCAGAATGGCTTCATAATTTCTTGGAAAATATTCCAATGTGTGAGAAACCAGTCTCAACTCTACGCATACATTGCGATAGTCAGTTGGCTATAGCTCGGACACTGAATACTTTATATAATGATAAATCACGTCACATCAGCGACAGCATAAGACCATTAGACACTTGATCTCAAATAGTGTTATATATGTTGATTACATCAAGTCAGCTGATAACTTTATGGATCAATCAAGAGATCAAATATTGAATTCATCAAAAGGAATGAGTTTATTGCCTATTACTAAGAAGATGTTTGATGCAAACCCCACCAACGATTGGAGATCCCAAGAGGTTGGCTCAAAGGGACAACTAAGTCAAACAAAATCTGATGAAAGCAATTACTCGGATCTGAAGCTAAAAATAGTGCTTCATGTAAGTATTTAAGGTCCAGTAGTGGCTTTTAAATGAGATAAGCATAACATGATATTTTCTGTGTATAAGACAGTTACTAATGACAATCACCTAGTGAGTGTAAAATGGGGTTTTTTCTAGGAGGATGAAGTTCAGGCTATACTGTGTAAACTCACTCATGAAAACCAAGCCAGTTCATGGTCAAAACGAACACAATTGAGAATTGAGAATTTAACTCTACGAGATGACGAAGCTACATTATATATGTTGTCTTAGTTTACACAAAACTTCGGGTGGTTCAACACATCACGTTCACCTCCTGAAATGTAGATCCGGAAGGTACTAACAATGAGTGGTTCAAGTCTGGAATACGTTACTCCATCAGATGCAGATAGTTTTTCGCTTATACTCTTGAAAATGCCGTCTGTCTAGTTTGTTGTTAGGTCTAGTCAATAGAGTCTACATAATCTAATCGAGTCTGCCTATGCTTCGAGTAATTTTTATTCATGTGAGGGATTGTTTGAACCCAAATTTAAGCATATTGGGCTGTGTAAATATATGTTGTAATGTGAAGAGAAATGTAGATCAAATGTCTTTTGGGCTCTAATTAAAAATCCTTTCATTTTATTTAAGTTCAAGAGTAAAAGGTCTCACATCGCTTAGGACAAGAGAAATCTTATAGTATAAATATGGTACTCCCTTATCAATGTTCAATAGCTTGTGGAGACTATAGAAAAAGGAGAGAGATTGACCATTATGCAACCCACATATACGTGTGCGCGATGCCACCAGGCCAGACCGAGCTTGGGCTTGGATCTTGGGTCTTGGCCCACAATAAGATGCTCTTTTGGAGAAAATTAACGGACTGTATCTAAATTATCTAGATAAATCTAAATGATTTAGATTGTGTCAAGATAATTTCGAAAAACTTCCAGATAATTATTAGAATATTTCTGATCCTCATCTCCCACAATAAATAGGACTATTTCCAAAATTTTCTTTCCTTTATCGCTATCTTTGACTTATCAATCAAGTTTCCTTCCCATATAAATAGACGCCTATCCTCTTCATAATTTCATACGCTAAAATGCAATAGCTAGTTCCAGTAAAAACCCTAGTCGTCTTTTTAAGTAAGTCTCGAGAGTATTCGTATTAGTTACTGTTTGTAGATTATGTTTCAGGTGTTGCAAAATGGTATTGTCAAGGTTGTATCTTGGAATTCAAAAATCACATTTAAACCGTCATACAATACGGGCAATTTATTGAGTTAAAGAAAGAGATCAAATTTTCGACTCCGTGAATTCGTCTCTTTCTTAACGATTTCTTAAAATGTTTTCACACTTTATATTACCATTTATATATTTTACGTTTCGTGATTTTCTATTAGAATTTTTGCGATCCTATATGATCATGGTTTTGTTAGTGGCCAAAGGTGAAATCTCAAAAAACGAATGTGAGTTGAATATTTGAAATTTCAAGTCTGTCACAGAATCTCACGGCTCTACATGCTGAAATAGAAATATTGCTTTGGAAAAGTCATGTCTAACTAAAAAGTAGATCATCTCCATCCATTTCGTGACACACTCTTCAGATTTGGTGGACCTATGGCTATGGCCAGCCTTCTCTTCATACCTACTTTCATTTCGCCACTTGCATAGTTGTTTTGAAGTGCTTAGCGTAGTTCATATCTCTAGGATTTATTATATTTGTGTTGCGTTCCCGACAGAAAAAAAATAGTAGAGCATGAGATTTATTATGTTTCCTTAAAACTAGACAGTTCTTCGGAACAATTGTCTTGCTGGCCGAAAATTGATTCAATATTGTGAGAAGTTGAAAGATAAAATCTCCTTACCTTTTTAGTCAAAAAAAAAACTCCTTAACACACAAATAAAAATTATTCATGACAACTAGCTGTATTTATTCTTAACTTTTGTTTAATAGCACTCACTTAACACCCTAATGTTTAATAGGCTCAGTGTCAGACGTACTACTTAACATGTAAGGAATGTTGGTCATTACGTAGAGGACTACATTCTCTTTTTTCAAGGGATTTATTTCGCCTTTTTTGAATCTCTTTCCACAAGCAACCACTTCATTTTTTGCCATCCCCAAATCAGTTGAAGCCATATCACGATCCTGCTCTTTGAGGTAATTCAAACCTGAGGTTAGCCACTCATAGCCATCTTGGTAATGCTTAAGACAAACTTCCAACTTCTTTTTAATATGACTACTCTTATATCTCTTCTCTTTTATAGACTTCTCCACCATTCTTTTCATGTTTGTTATGTTCGATATCGCGTTATTCGTAGCTACCATGATCAAATCAATCTTATTTCTCACTTTCTTGCTCCCTGGGTTCTCTTTAAGAGATGTGGTGCAAAGCTTAAGGAAATCTATTCCTACCGGGGTAGGAATATTGGACAAATTCTTGCAATTTTTTTGAATCATAGAATCGGCCTCTTTGTTGGCGGTGAAACCACTGAAGAGAAGGACGAATACAACGAGGTAAGTCAATAACATTGTGTATTTGTTTGAACAGCTATATGTGGTATTTGTGATCAATTTATAAGCAAACAAGAAGTTGAAAAGATGAGAGTATTTTAGAAACGGACATGCTTTTTTTAGATGGCTTATGTCATGCGTTGCCACTCCGCTTGCTTCGTTTGCCATTTTTTCTGGGTCAATTTTCGTTTGTGCGCCTATTTATTTCTTCATTTAAAAATGGTATTTCTTTGAGTACAAATTATTCGTCAAATATATCGATTTTCCAGTGTCAGTTACATTGTGCAATAACTTTTGAAGATATCTCTAAAACTGATTTGTAATTGGTCTTATAACAAAAAAGGTGACATGTAAAATATTTTCAAGTCAAAACAATTAAGAAACATAATTCTCAACATTTTACCCAAAAAAAAAGAAATATTTTTAGGCAGCCGCTTAGACATTGATTACTTTTGATAAAGTAATTATTGGAAATTTAATAGGTATTGCACTGATTTTATAATATTTTGTTTTACGTAATTGATGCAACCCAGGTTGAAACACACATGGACGACTAATGAAATGGACGAGTGGAGCTAAATGAGGACGAGGTTGCAAATGGAAATGGTCTTAACGACCATGGGCAATCGGGAAATGAACCAGAGGAGCATGAGCGAACCAGAAGTGTATTAGACTATGCACTTTGGCCGGGAAATTAGAATGAAAGTGATGAGGATGATTTGGGGCTGGAAATAACCATGGAAGGACATTTGGTTTCACCAAACAGAAGCAAGGAACATCATGGACTAGTTGAGGGAAACCTGGAATGGGCTTTATTAGAAGATGGACGAGATGGGCTTTCTATGGGCCAATAGGAATTCATCGACCAAGTTAAAGACCCACTTGTGTTTACACTTGGGCTAATAACTAGATCACGAGCAAAGACTATGAGGATGGGCCTAGGGTCTTTGGTTCGCCTTGGGCAAGAAGAGAAAGATAATGAGGTCGGTTTGGCAAGAGGGTCGGCCCGTTGATACCATTACTCAGTTTGCAACCTTAAGTAGCAAACCAAGTTAGATTAAGACTAGATAAAGTGTAAACCTGATGGGCTTTGGTTTTGGCTTTCATAGTTTAGATAGGATTAGATTTTTATTTACTTAATCTTGGTTTTAGAAAAAAACTATTAAAGCGAGTGTAACCGGTTGAACTGAATACACAACTTTCAGCCAATTCTCATTTTCTAAGAATCCAATTTTTCTCACTTTCTTTGTTCAGCGCAAGAACATCGACCTTGATCACTAGAAGGGGAACCTTCCACTACATGATACTCAAAACTACAAACATGGTTACACTCGTAGGTTATTGAGTCTATACAACACACGGAACCTCCATAGTGTTAAATGAGAAGCCAATGACCCATTTTGAAGCTGAAGCAAAGGATACAAACCTAAATACTTAGCTGAGCAAGGAAAAGGTGGTTCATCCAAAAGAAGGCAGCTGAATCCTATACAAAGTCCCCTTACATGTCGGTTTCACAAGTAACTTTTTCTTGGCCATTCAAAGAGAGAAAAGTGGGGATTCAAGTGCAAGCCAGGAGGGCAAGACATTACTCGTAATTGTCATTTCAAAGATAAGGCTTGATCTCAGTCCATGAAGAAGGTACGAAGCCAAAAGCAAGGGGGAGACAAGCTGAGAAATAAGAAGAAGGTTCAAAGTGAACCTAATGGTGCGTGAATAAAGGAAGGAAGTGTCTCCCTACCCTTGCCAATAAAGAAGGGAGCCCTGGCTGGGATTTCTTGTACCCCTTTCCATATAATTAGGTTTTTAGTGAGGCAAGTAATCTTAGTTCCAAGTTTGCCCAAGGATTCATATGGTCAAGCTTGAGGAGGAGTGTTGGAAAGAAGAAGAATGGTGCATGAGATGAAGTGATCAAGGCTGTGATCAAAGTTAGTACAAAAGAAGATCAAGCTTGTGCAAAGAGGCAAGCCTTGAATAAAAAAAAAGAAGTTTGTGCAATATCCGAGTCAATATAACTTTGGTGCAAACATTATGCAAATGATTATCTTGATCAAGATAAGTTGGTAGTGTGGAACTCCTTGATGTGACCAAATTACTTCAAGATGAAGGTTGGATTCGTTGGAGGCAAGGAGAACCAATTTGAATCTTAATTTGATCAGAAGTCACATGTCTTGCATAAGGAGAAGAGCTCCAGGACCCTGCCATAGCCTGCTCTACACCAGTTTGTCCAGCCAGTTCTGAACTATATTTCCCTACAATATTAGTAGTTTAATTTCCATGATTTAATAGTTGTTTAATGTTTTTGTTTAGTCTTGTAAATTGGCTACAAATCCCCTAATATGTACCCACGAAATTCCTAAGAAGAATTGGACTTCCTCCTTCACATACTCTCTGCTTCATAGACTCATAATCTCTCATCCTCTCTGAAGTGTTAGTTAAGACTATCCTTCAAAAAATCTCTGGTTACTTTCTCTCAATCTCTTATTCTCCAAATACTCTCAATAACTCTCTTAAATCATCTCTCATTGTCCCTGGTCCATATTAAACCAGAAAATCACAAACATGCTCCATAATCTCATCATTCTCACTTAAACTTCCACAACATTCTCTTTAAGATTCTCAGTCTTTCTAGTCCAAACTAAACAAGAAGCTGATTCTCTTTTCCAAACTCATTACCATTTCATTTTCACAATTTTTTCTATATTCTCACATGGTATTAGAGCATAAAAGCTCCTGAAAATCTTTCTCACTTTCGCAAATCAAATCTCTGTCAAGATTCTCTTCAAAGCTTTCTTGGATACATCTCTTTATCCACTAGTCCAAAGGTCTTTCAAGAGGGAAGAACCTCACAAGAACTCAAGATAAGGGAGTATAGATGTCTGTGAAGGTTAAGAAAAGTCTAACAAGTTCAGCAAAGATCAGTAGGAACACTCTTTTGTCCACTAGTCCAAAACTCTCCAAGATGGAGAATTCAACTGAAGTTTCAACTCCATAGACTGCAATGGGTCCAAAGAAGAAAAAAAACCACCTCCTCTGGTCCAGAATGCTGAAGAAAATCCTTGGAAGAAACCATTCTTGGAGCAAGGTCAGCGAAGAAGCTTCAAAGCTTGGATGTTCAGCCTATTCTCTGGCCAACAAAGTTGAAGCTCATTCTCTGACCACCAAGACCCACGACCAGCAAGAGAACATGAGGGGTTTGAAGTGTGTACCTGACCTGAAGGATGGAATCATTCATAAGAGGTGTTGGATATTCAATCTACACCTTAAACCATTTCAGTTTCACTAAGCCCCACTACGCTGGAGGTTCAAGAAACCAACTCAGATTCTTGATAAATTATGCCTCCTTAAAATAAAGAGCAAGAAGGTTCTTGATAAATTGTGTTCAGAGCTTACAGAAGATTTACATTCCTATCCATGGAGAAATGGCCACTACCCAACAACACTTAGGACACAGATTGTGCTCATTAACACCAATGATTGTAGATAGGAAGATTGGTGTTGTGGAGAGATTTCTCAAGAGGTCTTACCTGAAGACAAGAGGGTTAACAGAAGGTTCCTCAAGAGAGAAAGGCCATCACTTTGCCAAGAGGGTCGGTGGTCTCAAGGTGTTGGCTCTCAGGTTCAAGCTTGACCATATACTCTTACTCTTCAAGAGGGACCTAATGGTGTTGAAGAAATGAAGGAAGTGCGCCCTTTCCTTGCCAATAAAGAAGGAAAACCCTGGCTGGAATTTCTTGTACTTTTTTCCCTATAATTAGGTTTTTAATGAGGCAAGTAATCTCAGTTCCAAGCTTGTTCAAGGATTCCTAAGGTCAAGCTTGAGAGGGAGTATTGGAAAGAAGAAGAATGGTGCAGGAGATGAAGTCATCAAGGTTGTGATCGAAGTTAGTACAAAGAAAGATCAAGCTTGTGCAAAGTCAAGGTCAACCTTGAATCAACAAAAGAAGTATGTGCAATGTGCAGGTCAAGGTAACTTTGGTGCAAACATTGTGCAAATGATTATCTTGATCAAGATAAGTTGGTGCAAAGTGTGAGACTCCTTGATGCCAACCAAAACACTTCAAGATAAAGCTTGGATTCGTTAGAGGAAAGGAGAACCAATTTGAATTTGAGCAGAAGTCACATGTCTTGCATAAGGAGAAGAGCTCCTAGACTTGTCACTTTCTCCCATTCTGACCATGCCACAACATGCTCTACACTAGTGTGTCCAGCCAGTTCTGAACTATCTTTCCCTACAATATTAGTAGTTTAATTTACCTTTCTTAATAGTTGTTTAATGTTGTTGTTTAGTCTTTTAGCTTGGCTATAAAGACTCTAACATGTATCTCTCATACTCTGTGAAGTGTTAGTTAAGTCTATCATTTAACAAATCTCTGATTACTTCATTCTCTTAATTTCTTATTCTCCAAATACTGTCACATGCTCTCTTAGACCATCTCTCATTGTCTCTGGTCCATACTAAACCAGTAGATCACAAACACTCTCCATAATCTCATCATTCTCACTTAAACTCCCACAACACTCTCTTTTTTATTCTCAATATATTGGGTCCAAACTAAACAAGAGGCTGATTCTCTTTACCAAACTCATTCTCCATTTCATTCTCACCATTTTCTCTCCAGTTGTAAGATGAGGAAGAAAACCAGGAGCATATGAATCTGTATACAGACAAGGTCATGTGAAGAATACACATTTGCAATCGCATTAGCAGTATGAGCAGATGTCATGGGCATCTGAAATTGTGGTTGCACCAGTGAAACTTTAGACTGTGACTGATTCTTATTTGTGTAAGTAGAACCATGTGTCTTGTACCCCGTAGGAAAACCAGGAATCTTGAAACACTTTTGTATAGTGTGTCTAGATTTTCCACATTGTGTGAAGGTTGGCCTTTGAGATTGACGAGCTGTATGCACAGAAACATAAGAAGCATCATCCTTCCGAGTCATAGAATCAACAAAACTCTGAAAGGCTACATTTTCAATATGTGTAAGAGGCTCTCGATTGATCGTTTGCCTTTCATCCGGAGTTACTATATTGAATGCCTCTTCAATTGTTGGAATAAACTTCAACATCAAGATGTGTCTTTGAGTCTACTCATAAGATTATGTAAGACCCATAAGGAACTTAGTTACTTTACTTCGTTGTTAAAGTTTTTCCCAAAGAGTTATTGCATCACATTCGCATTTACCACATTAGCAAACCGGAAGCTCAACATAATTCTTGTGCACTTCCCACAAAGTCACAAGTTCAGTATAGTATGTTGATACATCCATCAAACCTTGCTCAATCTTACTCAGCCTCTGTGCAATATCAAATACTCTAGGTGCATCATTTAGCTTAAACCTAGCTAAGAGATTATCCCATATACCTTTTGGAAATATTTATGAACAGCAAACTCTGTCCTATCTTCTTGGAAACATAATTCATCAGCCATGTTGCCACCATATAATTGCAACGAGACCATGCACCATAATCTCTATGAGTAGATGCAAGCTTAAGAACCATAACATCAATGAATCCAAGCTTGTTGTGCACATTCAACGCCATACGAACATAAGTCTCCAAGAATGAAACTCATAAGTTGTACTCAAACGATAAGTAACAAGAATAAGCCCAGCAAGATCATTGTTATGCAGATAATAGGGATTATCATACTGATCTGCCGTATATTGCTCAGTTTGCGAAACAAAAAGTCGAAGATGCCATAGACAAAAGATCAAAAAATTGATTTCATCAAGTAAATGATCATCAAAGATAACCAAGACATAGTCGAAGGAGAAAAGCGTAGCAAAAAGCGATCTGAAAGAAGAAATCCATAACCGCAATACACAAAATATTTAAGAATCGCAAAAACATGGATACTGGAAACCTTATAGTGAAGCGGAAGATCTATGTGTGTGTTCTCATACCATATTAATCTTGATTTTCAACCTGGAACTGAAGATCAAACTCAACAATGGAGAGAGATCAAAGTGAGAAGATGAAGATGATGAATCGTAAAGTTTGTTATTCAGCTCAGCTTTACTAATTGTATAAATGTTTATATATATATATACGGTTAAGCAAAAGGAAATTTAAACCAGAATAACTCTAATAAACCGAAACAACTAAAGCATCCTGATATAACTCTGGCTAGCTTCAGCTTCTTCATAACCCTTTCACTTTTTCTCTGTAATCGCCTATCATCTCTTCTAATTGGGGTCATGGCCACAAACTCACTTAGGGTCAAACCTTCAACCACTAAAGTGTTATCTAAGTTTGTATTATTTGCTTTCTCTTACTTTTAATTTTAAAGAATAATTTCAAAAAAATATATCTTTTACTTGTACACGTCAAATATAAAAATTTGCATTGTCATGAAAATAGAAACACCCAATCTTAAATTGTTACACAATTATGATTATAATACATATTTTAAACATAAATATATCAATGAAACCTTTCTCCCCTCAATTCCTCCTTTCTCCCCGCAAAAAAAATGCAGAAATATAAGTATTTTGTATTTTTGTGATTTTTTTCTTATACGTTGAGATTGTTGAAGTGGTCGCACCTACGCCTCACTTCTCCTTCTCCATCGCCCTTAACGCCGACCGTTCCCATTTTCTCCATTGCACGAGCGAAATCTTCAAAGAATGCTTTCTCGTCGGTTGCGTAAAGATCAACGAACAGTTTTGTGCTATTGTTTTTGATAAGGAGGTGGTCGGAAGCTAATAGCCCAAGACCTCGTTTAAGGTTTTTAAAGTACATGTTGTCGAATTTTCCCGGAGTCATCACGTCGTTAAACGCCGCGATTGTGTCATCCACGGTGTGGTTTTTGCATAGTTCTTTAAGAGCGGTTGCAAATCGCGGGTTGATTTCTGGATCGGCTTTTGATCCATAGAGGCGGTCACTAAACTCTTTACAATGAGAAAATCCAATTGTGTGAGCTCCACTTAGTGCTACCATCTCACGTAGACTAAACCCGTTTTTCTTGAACATCCCGTGGATGTCATGGACCGTCTGGTTAGGCATGGGGACATTTCCTCTTACTTTATGGGCTTTGGATTCGAGTCCGTCTTTACGACCAAGCTTTACGTCGAAGTAAGGTCCTCCTACCATCGTGACAAGGTCACGCGTAGCCTGCGCTAAGATATCAGCGCAGGACACAACACCGGGACAAGACAGCTCGAGAGCTGTCTTGATGCGGTTGACAATATCAAAAGCATCTCCTGGGAGGGAGTCGTTGAGATCATCGTCACGTTCGGCTTTGTTAAACGAGTTGGTCGCTATCAAAACAGACGCATCACAGCCTTCAAGGAAACAATCATGAAAGAAGAGACGGAGTGTCCCGGCCGCAGTTGTCGGCTGTTGACCTTGCTTGGCTATAACGGCTTCACGCACGATTTTGTTGAAATCAGGGCATGTTTTTTGGTAATAATCGGTTCTCAAGATAGCTACACCAGCGGATACGCCTGGTGCAACAACAAAGAGGAAAAGGAGGAGAACGAAGGGTGTAAGATTACGAGAGAGACACATGCTTGACGTTGGCAACGAGAATAGGGAATCAAATTTGAGAGAGTGGTCTACGAGGTAGACTTCTCTACGATAGATCTTCGTCGAAAGCAATTAGAAACGAAGAAGAAGAAGAAAAGGCTTTGCGACTATTTCATGGCTTAGGATGTTACCAAGTAGAGGCTACGTAAATGGATGGTTTTTATTTCCTTATACGTACGTCTGGTTGTTTTTAGTTTTTCTCTATTTTTGTAATTTGCCTATTTTTTTGTATGGTTTAAAGTTGCATCATTGAATTTGGTTCTTGATTTGTTTTGGTATATATAAATACTGGCGTAAAAGAGGGAATACAGGAAAGTTTTGGTTTATCGTTACATACAAATCTTGAACTCTCTGAACTTGTTATAGTAAATTGATTACGTTGGATGAGTGTTGTTGTATTATAATATATAACTGATAACTGATAAAAATAAGATGTCAGGTAATACTATGATGAGTTTATATGAAAAGTTGGATGAGTGTGATATTATAATAACTGATAGATGATGTGTATACATGGGATACTGATAAATAGGGTAATAACATGATAAGTTTATGTGACAAAATAATGATATATTAATCTAAAAAGATATATTTGTTCTGAACAAAATAATGGTATATTTGTTTTGAACAAAATAATGATATTAGTCAACTCATTATTTGTCAGGGTTTTATTTACTGATTTAATGGTTATTTACGTTACCCTTTTTATTTATGTATGTATTTATTTATTTATTTACGATCTTGAAATACATGTTAGGGTTTGACACCAATATTTGTTACTTGGTTAATACTTGCTATTTGATCCGTACTAGATTTGAAAAATCAAATACTTGATGTTGTCAAGGCAAGTAACAAATATGCATTGCAAGTATAATTCAAGTATTATAACTTTTTTTTAATATTCGGCCCGTTACGTTTTATTACTTGCTATTGATTCTAAGAAATTCTTATACGCCTTAAAATACTTGTTTTACTACTGATATTGTAATAAAATTAAAAACAATATTAGTTATTAGATATTTAATGTAATACATACTTATTGTGGATGAGTTATATACACGTAATAAATCAAATAACTTTAACAAATTAAGTAACAAACATATGAAAAAAACATATTTATTCCATGTTAATTGAACTTATATGTTCTGGCGCATTTAATTTTAAAGTTCTAAACCTAAATAAACAAGTATAAAGTATTACCAAGTAATTTGTAAGTATTTAAAATATACAAATAGTTGACTAAGCAAGTACTTGATCGAATCAAGTATAAATACAAGTCAAAAATTACATTATTTACACAAACAAGTCAAGTAGCGGGTAGAACGAGAAACCTAAGTACCAAGCTTACACCGAGGCCTAATATATACATCTCAATATCAAACTGAGTCTTGCTAAATAATCTATTCGAGAATTTTCATGTTTACCACATTATTGATACTATTATTTATCATTACATTTATTATGGAGATATTTTCATAAATACATTATTTATTAAGAAGCAAATGACTTTTAAATTAATTAGAATCATAAACTCTACATTCTAAAACTCTATTTCACCATTCAACTCTAAACCTTAAAATTATATTAATTAATCCCATGGCTAAAAGTATTATTTTTCCTCTTAAAAATAAAAATAAAATTAATTAAGATAAACATGAAAAGTGATAGTAGGAATGTAGTATTTTAAACAGTTTCCCTAATCTATTAAAAAAAATCATTCGACTAGTTCCATAATTCGTATTAAAATCTGAATATGATTTTTATGTAACTATAGATGATGTATCAGCCTTTTAATTTGTATATATTGTCTGAAAATTACAAGAAAACTTTTTTAACAACTTCTAAAGAACTTTCAACCATAATGCACAATGATCATCGTATTTTATCATATTAATAATGACAATTCTCTTAAATATTATTTTTACGTTTTTGTCACTAAAATAGCCCATAAAAATGACTGAAACAATCTTTTTATTTTAAAACTTTTAATATATATATTTTTAAAATAAAATTAAATCCACTCCCAAAAACTCTAAACTCTAAGCTGTATTAGTTAACCTTACAAGTTAAATGTATATTTACACTTTATAATAAAATTTATTTTAGTCATTTTCTCTTTGAAGACTATTTTTGTAGGGAAAATTGCAATTCTATCACAAATTTGATACCACTTTGCAAATTTACCTTTAATGAATGATAATTTTCAAAAATAACTTTACATTATGATGAAACTAGACTATTTTTTCAAATTATTTATAAAACATTTAGAAACTCAACCCTACGCTTTCAACACTAAACCCAAAACAATAATCACTAAAATGTAAATCCAAATGTTAATATATTTTTGATTGAATGTATTTTTGCAAAGTAATACTTAACTTGTGCTATTTTTAACAATTTTTCAGTTTTGTAACAAAATTTTTTTAGTGTTAATCTTATCTTATGGTATTTCTCAGTTAATAATTTAGTTACTGTATTAATTGATCACTAAAAAGTATTAGTGTTCAAAATCACAAGTATTAATTACTAAAATAATAGTTAACTTTGATTTTCATATTCAACAGAAATGATAATCTAGTGGTATTTTCTTAGTGGTAAAAGATTCATTTTTCGAATCAAGTGTTAAGACCAAAAACGAGTCTTACAAGATCATTACAACATCTCTTAAAATGATAGGAATGCTGATTTTCAACAAGTTTTGCAATTATACTGGTTTAGGCCCATCATCTAACTCGGTAACACGTAGGGGGTGTTATTGAATTATGTATTTATAAAGAGTTATAGAGATTTAAATTTTATAATGATTCTAGTGTTATTCAATTAAAACTTTCCAAAACTATGTTAAAATCTTGTGTTATTAGTTTATGAATTTGTAACAAGTTGCTATAAGTTTTTTACATTCTAGAGTTATTGGATTCATTATTTTACAAAATTAATAAAAGTTTTATGTTATTCAAAAAGAAATAGAAGTAACTAACTTTCCTATTGTTTCCAAATACAGTGTTATTAGTTAGTGATATGTCAAATTTTCATCATAAAATCTGTTTATCAAAGTATTGCACATCAATCATGATTTTCAAAGTATTTTATAATTAAAATTGAGTTTATTATAAATAAACATTCGTTCTTTCTTCTTCATCCACTACGGTGAATATTTTCTATTCATGCTCTTGCATTATCGTCTAAACTAAATCTGGTCACACACCAAATCTCAGGACGCTTTTCTTGTTGATGTGTTCGCTTACATAGAAAACATGCGTTCACACATTACACAACATAACTTGTGTGTGACGGCCAACGATCGTAGTATAATATCTGCTTTGTGAAGAATTTATTGCAAAGAACATAATCGACATGTCCTTTATCAAAAAGAAAAAACATAATCAACATGTGCATCTGGGGTTGAGGATTCCTTGACGAAGTTATTATCCTGTGAAAAAGAGAGATTATTTTGGATATGGAATTTCAGTGTTGGTGAAGAAGATGCATCAATGTCAGATCCTTCTAATCGACTCCTTGCCATGGTTGGAAAAACTATTGAACTATAACGATAAACTAGATTCTGACCCGGGCAGTTGCGCGAAATTATTTATACTTAGAATTTTATATTCTTAAATTAAAGTTTTAAGAATTCATAATATTTTATAAACTTCATGTTACGTCTATATTGTATTTTTTGGTTTGGTACATGTTCGGTTGTGGTTTTCGTTTTCGATTCAAAAAATATAGTAACAATTCAGTTATTTATGAATTTGAGTTTGGTTTGAGTTTTGTATTTTGATTTTTTTTTTTAAATAATTATGTTAGAAACTCGACAAAATTGTAAGTTCAATTCGAGTGCTACATTCTGACCCACGCGGTTGCGCTAATTTATTTTCATGTGTATTTTTAGTTTATATTTAAAAATAAAAATTCATGATTTAACAATACTATTTAAACTTTATTGTATACGTTATTATTTTTATTGAGTGTATTAGATTATTTACACGAATCTTGAATAATAGTTGATAATAATTAACAGTTATCTTTATTTGTATCCAACATTATATTTATTTAAATTAATTAATATTAATATAATATATTAAAATATATGAAAATTTATAGTTTCTTTTCAAGATTAAAATTGAAAGTTCAGTGAATTATATCATGATTAAATGTTCAAAAGGTATTTTATTGAAAACTTAATTATCTTATTATTAATTATCCAAAAATTATCTTATTATTAATTATCTTATTATCAATGGCAAGAATAATTATCAAAAAAAACTAAAATTTGATTTTGGCTATTCATATTTCTGGACATAGAATCTGGGCTATTAATTGAACTTCAAACAGATAAAGAATTTATACATAAAATTTTTGATTTGTGTTATAAATTATATTTTTGAATATATTCTCTTATTTGAAGTTTATGTATATTTAGTTTCCGAGAATCTAGATAATTTTGTTACAAAAAGTAGTGATTTTTAATATTATTAGCATGCTAATATTATTAGTACCACATATACATAACTAACTAATTTTATACATAAAAGTAATATATCAACTGTTACATGATACTATAATATTATAAATACAATAAAAAAATTTGGTGTGGTTTTATTAACATTCAGGAATACTAAATATTCTTTCTAATATCTGTAAATGAAAAAGATATTTGAATTTATGACAACATATATGAATGAAAGATTGAATCAGAAATATAATATTATGTTTAGTAGTTTTATTGCACGATTCATGTCTTTCATGAGAAATATATAAGTAACATATGAATGGGAAATATTAAGATTGATAGCATAGATTAATTTTATATTAGTTGGCAAAAGTAAAATAAAGTAAGTAAGTCATATGTGTTACATGACATAAATTATATATTACATACGTATTCTTAATAAGTTTTCTAGGTAGGATAATAAAATTCAGTAACAAAAATAATACTAATAAAAAGTAGGATAATGTTAGTTATAAAATAGAATCTAAAATAATAGATTATATATATACCACTTATATTTAGTCACAACATAGTTCAATTAGTCCAAAAAACATGCCAAGATAATTTTCAAATAGGATTCTGTTTTAATATAATAGATTATAGAGGCAAATTATTTATGATAAAGAGTAAAATGGCAAAAATCATGGATAATAACAAACATAACAATAGAATATTATACAGTATTTTTTTTTGTCAACATATTATACAGTATTTAAAGATAAACTCTAGAGAAGTTTATGATTATCTCCAGTTAATAATCAACAAAAATCCTTAGCAAAATTTTAAAAATCTAAAATGTCATCAAAACTCTTTTTAAGTTCAGTAAAAAAATTATATTTAAAAGTCATAATAACTCCTTTTAAATCAGAAACCAATAATAGCCCCTTAAAAAAAACAATAATTTTCACCTCAGGTGGTGGAAAGGGCCCAACATCACGTCCAGGAAGCCCATACCTTCAGAGAACAGCGCGTGTAAAAAACAGACCCATGATATATTAATTCGTTCACACGCGCCCCCTTCCTTCTTCGTCGACACGCACATTCGTTTTATCACTAGCGCATTACCCTAACCCTAACTCTCTCCTACTTAACCAAATTAAAAAAAAAACAATCGAAGAGGAAACGAGTCTCTCTACGAGCGACACGATCGTAACCCTAGGGAGCTTCATTTCTCCCCATGGATTCTCAACAGAGCGATCTCTTCGATACGGCGTCTCAGCCCGATACAGCCGTCGACGCGTACACCTTTCTTGAATTCAATTCCCAAGGCGATTCGGAGTTCGATTTCCCTGAGTTTCGATCACCCAACGCGTGGCCGACACCTTCCGATTCCATCTCCGTCGTCGAGCCTTCCGATCGCGGCGGTGGAGTACCACCTGCCGCGGATCATCATTCCGAGGCCTCTTCGCCTTCTTCCCTGTCTGCGAAAGCGGGACGTGGTGGTGTTAGTAGTAGCAGCCAGGCGGATGCTTTGGCCGCGGGTGTTGGGAATTTGAACTTCGAGGAGACTGGTGATGATGATGGTTTTGATTATGGTAAGAATGATTTCACGGAGCACGCGTGTAAGTATTGTGGTATCTCGAACCCAGCTTGTGTTGTGAGGTGTAATGTGGCGTCATGTAGGAAGTGGTTCTGTAATTCAAGGGGTAACACCTCGGGCTCGCATATCGTGAATCACCTGGTTAGTTGTCTGTGAAATTTTTGTACTTTCTCGTGTTGTGGTTACTAGAATACATATCTGGTTTGGTTTGTTTGATGCACCTTTTAAGATTCTGAATGGATTGCCTTTTTGTTGGTTATTTTTGAAGGTTCGAGCAAAACACAAGGAAGTTTGTCTCCATAGAGACAGTCCCTTAGGGGAAACAATTCTCGAATGCTACAACTGTGGGTGTAGAAATGTCTTTCTTCTCGGTTTCATCTCGGCAACGACAGACAGTGTTGTCGTCCTTCTCTGTAGAGATCCTTGTTTAAATGTGAATGCCCTGAAGGATATGAACTGGGACTTAAGTCAGTGGTGTCCCTTGATTGACGATAGGTGTTTCCTCCCCTGGCTTGTCAAGGTTGGTATCTATCTTTTTCTCTTTTATTTTCTTTAAAAAGAGGTGGTGATTGAAGATATTGTTGATTCGTTTATTGCAGGTCCCCTATGAACAGGAGCAGCTGAGGGCACGCCAAATTAGTGCACAGCAAATAAACAAGATAGAGGAACTATGGAAGACAAATCCGGATGCTACCCTTGAAGACCTTGAAAAACCTGGTGTAGACGATGAACCTCAGCCTGTTCAACCTAAGTATGAAGATGCATATCAGGTAGACGTTTTCTCAACTTTTTTATTTGAATAAAATTAAGCTATGCTCAAGAGAGGCAGTTAATCAATTCGTCATGCCACTGTTAGTATTATGCTGGTATACTTGACCTTTTTGGTGGTTTAACGTCTGCAGTATCAAAACGTGTTTGCTCCTCTTATTAAACTCGAAGCAGATTATGACAAGGTGTGTATTAGTTTTTGTAGGATTATTTTCCATGTCCCTTCTATAGATGATGGTATCATTTTGAGCATAGCTTAATTTTGATTCTTCTGTAGATGATGAAAGAGTCTCAGAGCAAGGAAAACCTCACAGTTCGGTGGGATATTGGTCTTAACAAGAAGCGCGTTGCATACTTCGTCTTCCCAAAGGTGGTTGAAACCTAGTGGTCGCTATTACGACGATTAAAACATTGTCTAATTTTAAACATTTGCGGCAGGAGGAAAATGAATTGCGATTGGTGCCGGGTGATGAGCTACGTCTGCGCTACTCAGGAGATGCTGCTCATCCAGCTTGGCAATCAGTTGGACATGTGGTATACCTCTTTCCTGGTTTTGGTTTCATTACAACGATAATTCTGTTAGCAGGGTGGATCCTGTAAGTGAGAGCGTTTAAGTCCTTACCAATATTTTGTTATAAATTTTTATAGGTCAAGCTAACTGCACAAGAGGAGGTTGCTCTTGAACTCCGTGCTAATCAGGTGAGTTCAAATCAATTGTTAGCCTTGCTTTTGACATCCACTTGTAGAAATATGTTGAACGGTTCAAACTTACTTGTGTGTAGGGAGTTCCAATCGACGTGAACCATGGATTCTGTGTTGATTTTGTTTGGAAAAGTACAAGCTTTGATCGAATGCAGGGAGCAATGAAGAATTTTGCTGTAGATGAAACAAGTGTGAGTGGGTATGTCACTCAACTGAAAGCCTAGTTCCTTCTTGGTGTGTTTGTTACTGCACGTTGATTAACCACTGAATTACACCGTTTCTATTTTTTAAGTTATATTTACCATCAGCTATTGGGACATGAAGTTGAGGCCCAGATGGTCCGGAACACACTTCCTCGACGTTTTGGGGTACCTGGTCTTCCAGAACTGAATGCATCTCAGGTAATCAGCTTATTGTGTTCACAAAGAATGTTTGTCCTACCTGACTTCTAGGAACCTTCAGCATCGTTTTGATCTCATGTGCCTTGTTAACACAGTGAGAAATTATATTTTGAATATGCATAACAGATTTCTGACAGCTTATATCGTATCCTTTGTTCAGATTAATGCGGTGAAGAGTGTCCTTCAGAAGCCCATCAGTTTGATCCAAGGTCCACCTGGTACAGGCAAAACTGTGACTTCTGCTGCAATTGTGTATCACATGGCAAAACAGGGCCAGGGACAGGTAAAGCTGATTATTGATCTTTCAGGATACTTTTTCTGAGTTGACTACCAGAGATTTAAAAAATTGTCTGACAGGTCCTCGTTTGTGCCCCAAGTAATGTTGCGGTCGACCAACTAGCAGAAAAAATTAGTGCTACTGGTTTGAAGGTAAACATTTGGACCCCCCTTAGCTGCCGTCTTGTGTTTAATTTTGATTTTCATAAGACGCTGGATACTCTTGTTTATTATTCATTTTGGGAAGTTGACACCATCCATTTCTGTTTAAGAGGCTGAAATTTTCTTGTAAAATTATATTCCCTGCTTTTTAACCTTTTCCTTCTCTGATGTCAGGTTGTTCGCCTTTGTGCGAAGTCAAGGGAAGCTGTAAGTTCTCCTGTAGAGCATTTGACCCTTCATTACCAGGTTAGTTCACATGGTGGCACGCTCTCTAATTCGCTCTGCCCCCTTCATCTTTCTCTTTTTGAGTATTGATTATACATATGAATGGTTGCTTGCAGGTACGACATCTTGACACTTCTGAGAAGAGCGAGCTGCATAAGCTACAGCAGTTGAAAGATGAACAAGGTCCTGCATTTTTAACTTGTTATCTGTAATTGACATTTTATAATCTTCCTTTACCTTTCTATTGCCAGTTATTTGTAAGTAATTGATTTGTTGAAGTGTTTAAGTGAACATAACTTGTACCTATCTTTGCTTTTTCGTTCTGAATGTCACTAGGTGAGCTGTCAAGCAGTGATGAGAAGAAATACAAAAATTTGAAAAGAGCAACAGAACGCGAGATAACCCAGAGTGCTGATGTCATTTGCTCTACTTGTGTTGGTGCTGCGGATCTTCGGCTGTCAAATTTTAGATTTAGACAGGTTAAGATTACTTACTTAATTTTTAGCATCTCTAGTTCTGTGGAAGCTGACATGCCTTCCCTCTCTGATAGGTCCTTATTGATGAGTCTACTCAATCAACAGAACCTGAGTGCCTTATTCCTTTGGTCCTCGGGGTAAAACAGGTATAAAAGCTCTCAAGGAGCTGACGTGTTGTGGTTTATTAGTTGTCGATTGCTTACAGAATTTTCTTGCTCTAGGTTGTTCTTGTTGGTGATCATTGTCAGCTTGGCCCCGTAATTATGTGCAAGAAAGCAGCTCGTGCTGGCTTGGCACAGTCTCTCTTTGAACGCCTTGTGCTTCTTGGCATTAAACCAATTAGATTGCAGGTACTACTTTATTCGCTTTGCTCTACCCTAGCAGATTTACCTCTTGAAATGAAATTTTGTTTTTGTAATATATATTTGTTTGTGAAGATGAAAGTCGTGAGACTACAAAAGTTAATGTCGTCTATTTCCCTTTCACAGTTTCTCTACGTCTCTCTCTGTCCACTAAATGTTGTCATTTTCCTGATTTCAGGTTCAATATCGTATGCATCCAGCTTTGTCCGAGTTTCCATCCAATAGCTTCTATGAAGGAACCCTACAGAATGGAGTCACGATTAATGAAAGGCAAACCACAGGGATTGATTTCCCCTGGCCCGTGCCTAATCGGCCCATGTTTTTCTATGTCCAGGTATGAATTTTTCATCGGATGAGTTTAAAACGTTTAAAAACATGGTCTACCAGAACCATGGGCATGGACCTCGCCGTCAACAACCCATTCAAAGTAAACTTCTTCCATTTATCTTGTCTTTCAATTTACAGCTGGGGCAAGAGGAGATCAGTGCTAGTGGAACATCATACCTAAATAGAACCGAGGCTGCTAATGTGGAGAAACTTGTGACCGCTTTCTTAAAGAGTGGAGTTGTCCCCAGTCAGGTGAGTGTATTAGGATTGTTTACCATGTCTAGTAAATTATTCTGGCATATGTTAACGTTATCAACTTATGTTCGTTGTTGCCAGATTGGAGTGATAACTCCATACGAGGGACAGAGGGCATATATTGTTAATTACATGGCAAGAAATGGTTCTCTCCGACAACAACTTTACAAGGAAATTGAGGTAGAATTGTCAAAGTCGGTTTTAAAAGGTTTAATTTGATCCCGTCTCTTATTTAACAAGCTCTCAAATTTACAGGTTGCCAGTGTTGATTCTTTTCAAGGAAGAGAAAAAGATTACATCATATTGTCCTGCGTGAGAAGTAACGAGCATCAGGTTTGTGGGTGTCCTGTGGTACATTGCTTCTGAGAAACATGTAAGATTTGACATTTAACGGCTGGTTTAATGGTTTTCAGGGCATTGGATTCCTTAATGATCCACGGAGGCTCAATGTTGCACTGACACGTGCTCGTTATGGAATTGTTATCCTTGGAAACCCGAAGGTTCTTAGTAAACAGCCTCTGTGGAATGGCTTGCTGACACATTACAAGGTACACCTATCTTTTAAAGCAGAAGTGAGGTCTTTTACTAGATCTTTATCTACACCTTCTGTTGCCACTCAGGAATCAGGAGTTGTACAGTCATTCTTTGTGAGCCTTTGGCATGTTATCCTTTTAGTCCAACTTGATCATTTTGTTTGTTTTACTTGTATCGACAGGAACATGAGTGCTTAGTTGAGGGACCTCTTAATAATTTAAAGCAGAGCATGATACAATTTCAAAAACCAAGAAAGGTACCAGATAGACATCGATGCCCATCAACATAGATTACAAGGATAAAAATATGAACATTAATCATCTTTCCTACTTTTTAGATGTATAATGATCGGAGACCATTTTATGGTGGTGGGGCTGGCATTGTTGGAAATGATAATCCCAATGCTGACAGAAGAGGCAGCCGTGGAAGGGGTAAGTCAATGTCCAGTACCTTTTTTTTTATCTTCTGTGATTGTATCTGTGCTTTTTTCATTTGATTGATTCAGCTTGCTGTCATAATACCTTCTGGCCCCACCTAGTGTGGATCCTCATGTTTAAACCTTTTCTTCTATTGATTCAGCTGGTGGATCTTATATGCCTTCTGGCCCACCTAGTGGTGCGAGATTACACCCAGCTGGCTTCCCAATGCCTAGGGTACCATTTTCACCGTTTCCTGGTGGTCCTCCATCTCAGCCATACGCTATTCCAACTCGTGGACCTGTTGGTACTGGTCGTGGAAGTTCAGTTGGGGGCCACCTTCCACACCAACAAGCCACCCAGCATAATGTTGGAACTATTGGCCCTAATGTGAACTTCCCCATTGATAGTCCAAATAGCCAGCCTTCACCTGGTGGTCCGCTATCCCAACCTGGATATGTAAATATCGTCTGCATCTCTTTCAACTTTTTTAATCTTTTACCTTGTTTCTGACGCATTAGATCTCAGACTGTTTTTGTTTTACTTTAAATCATCACATGATAGTTGGTTGCCTTTTCAGGGTAGCCAAGCGTTCAGGGATGGATTTATGGGCGGCATTTCTCAGGTTGTCTTCTCGTTTAATGTTGCTTTGTGATTCTATCGCAGTGTATTCTACTTTTTTTCTGTTGTTTAATCTCCTTTTTGCCAATAACACCAGGATTTCTTGGGTGATGATTTCAAGAGCCAGGGATCTCATGTTCCTTACAACATGGGCGACTATTCTACACAGGTTCAGTTTCTCTACTGCCTGCTTTAGTGATTAGACATGTAATACTATGGATATAGGATAGTAGGATAAGATTGTACGGAAACTTGAAACCATAACTCGGAGATTGGGCCAGATCTTTCACTATGTGCTGCAAAGTAATTTTTTTTTCTAATTTAGCGTAAGGATTATTACTAGCTTTTTCACATTTCTTATATCGGCTCTTGAGTTGTGGGCTATAGTTGTATATCATTTCGTGGTATGCTCACAGGGAGGATATGCGGTTGATTATGCCACACAAGGAGCCCATGGAGCGTTTCCTGGAAATTTTATGAACCAGAATTCTCAAGGCAGTTATTCTCGTTTCAGTGGGAGTAATGATTTCATGTCTCAGGTGTGTTTCACATGGCCTTTCCTTATAACAAAAGTTTTTTAATTATAAAATTCATACACCTTCGTCTGAGTCCTCCTCTATTGCTTACACAGGAGTATATGGCACATGGAGCACAAGGTCTTTTCACCCAAGCGGGCTTCATCGACTCATCCCAGGATGACGGACAACAGAATCCTTTTGGTGTGAACAATCCTAATCTTCAGTCTCAGGTTTGTCCTTTTGGTGTGAACTGTCCTAATCCGTGACTAAAAATTAACACAAACTCATAAAAACAATTGAGGCCTTACTAGTTAGTGTTCACCATATAATTTTATGTACATTTGTTTCTTTTCAAAAAAATATGCTAACGACTCTTGTCGCACAGGGTCTCCCGAATTCACTCTACTCGCAGCCTTTCTCACACTACACCCAGCCACTAAACCTTTCAGGCCCACAGCAATCTCAACCTCCTAACCAAGGCTCGCAAAACCCAAAAGTTCCTCACAATGGCTAAAGATAGACACATGCAAAAGTTGAATGCAAAGGGTTTGTAAACCATATTTGCAAATTCAGCAGCTTGGTATCATGCTATCACGGCTCCAAACAAACATCTGGTGGCTTCGGGGTGCTTGCAAGGTACATGCCGCAGCAACAGGTAATGATGATGCAGAGAGACATGTACCTAAGTAACCCGAGGAGATTCTTGGTCCATAAATCCTCTGGGCTTATATAAACGTTTGGTTTTGCCTTGTAATATTATAATATAATCCTCTTATCCGAAGCTACCCTTAGTTAAAAATTGGTGGTGGTGTCTGGTGATGTTGATATGATTACTACAAACCTAGCTTTATTTATTTTTCTGGATATTTTCACTTATTGCGTGTCTGATTTATTGGTTCAGTTTCCGTGGTATGATTTGATATATGTGAGTTTTGATATTTTTTTTTTAAAATGTCTATGGTAGGAAGGAATTTCAAAATAAAATGTCGAGTTTTCACAGCAAAAAAAAAAAGGTTTATTATGTTCATGTTTTGTTAGTTTGTTTTTGATTTGGCTTGGACACGAAAGGGATTGTGCAGCGTTGGCAAATACTGGTTTACGTTCGTCTATCTAGTGCATTTTCCTCACTTCCTTGTGACCTTTGAACACGCGTTAACTCGACATGTGGTGATTAACGGCTTTGTCCGTAGTTAGACCCAAATAACTTTAAAAGGCGATAAGAAACATTCTATTTTATCAAACAGACAAAAGCACTCCCATAAGTTGGCTAATGGCCTCTCGTTTGAAATCAAATTAAAAAAGTTGAAGGGGACTATCTCACAGACTGGAAGTCGACAAACATAAATAAATTGAAATGTGAAATGCCGTGGACTTTATGCATTCTCTCTCTCTTTCGACATTTATTTGATGCCAGAACCAAAATCTGAACCGAAGTATGAAATTATCCGATTGGATTGTGCATTGATAAGTTTGGACACCCAAATCCGATTAGGTATATCCGAAATCTGAACCACTACGAAGTCATCCGAACATATGTATATACCTTAACTTAAACCTTTAGCTCTTCTTCCCTTTATTATAGCTGAATTCATGTAATCGGTTAAGATTTCTAATATTCATGATTTTAAAGTCAATCCAAATAATACCACTCAATTTAATCAAACTTGACACCACAAAAAAATTATTATCTTCGGGTTCTTTTCCATCGACGACAACGAAAAGAAATTGCAGATGATTCATCTTTAAACCTTTTTTGGTCTATATTTGAGTTAAGTGATTTAAGGCCAGTGATACATGAGCGTTTTTTGGGTTAATTCCATAATCTAAGATTATAAGTTAAGAATTTTTTATTTGTACATTTATTTTTTCTTTACAAAAACTATGTAACTTTGTGAAAACTACAAAAGCCCGAAAACAATCGAATTACTTGAATCCGAACTACAAATACCCAAATCCGTCTTGAAGTGTAAGAATACCCTAACGAGTTCTATACTCCAATACCAAAAAACTAAAATACTCCATCCGAATCTGAACGAGTATCTGAACCCCCATCTCTACTCTCTTTCTCTAGTCACTAGATTCAAAATCTGGTTTGGATTAGACCTATATATTTTATCGAAATAAAAAATAAACAAACTGAAAAAGTTGAAACCAAACTAAAAATTATAAAAATACGAATAGTTCCTGTTTTCTAAACATGTAAAAACCAAAAAAAATCGGATATCCCAATATTTGAAATACAATTCATATATTTAAAAATAGGAATTTCTGCCAAAAAAAAAACTCTCAATGTGATTTTTTTTTGCAATTTAACCCACAAAATTGAAAGCCCACAGGTTAATCCTCCAAACTCCAATCAAATTGCAATATAAACCACCCGTGTATAGATGATGTGGCAGCCATTTACTGTTTAATTAAGTCGTTTTGATATTAAATATTAAACTAGAAATTGAATCCTACGGAATTCGAGCCTTGCACCATGAACCAAATTAACAAGTTACCAAACCACTACGCCAATCATATATAATTAATCCAAAGTAAACGAAAGCACATATATACTCTGTTTTTCGATTAAAACTGCACATTTTTTTCATTTAAAGTCGTTTTAACCAAAATAACAATTCTTTGGGGTTATGATATCACAAATTAAGGTTTTTAAAGCAGAGTATTAGAGCTTTCAAATCAACCTTCAAATTTTTTTAATTGATTCTGCGGTTTATGATGATTTAAGACAATTACGTCAATTTTGTGCTATACTTTAAGAGATCTGAGCAGGAGAAGGGGTTATGGTGTTGAAGTTGGTAACCAAAGACTATCTTTGATAGAAAAAATTGAATCGATTGATAGAATGCTTTATTTTATCATTGGTGAACGATTTCTTTACATGTTTGAACTTTACTAACGTTGTGGTGGATACTGAATGTTTAAATCAGACAATGTATTAATGGTTTGCTAATTTGGTTTCTGGTGCAAGGTTTGAATTCCTTTGGGTTCAATTTTTAGTTTAATGTTTAGTATCAGAACAATATAATTTTAATCTCTGTTAAACAGTAAACGATTGCCACAACATCGATACATGAATGATTTATATTGCGGTTTGACTGGAATTTGGTGGATTGACTTGTGAGTTTTCGATTTTGCAAGTGAAATTGCAAATATATATATATATATCAAAAGTTTTTATATAAGAAAACCCTTAAAATTTTAATGATATTTAATTTTACATAATTTTTGACCTTAAATTTAATTTATAATTAAATTTATTCAAAAATCTGAATTATCCTAATATTTTATCTAATTATATGAAATCATATGAAATTCATCATTTAAATCTAAATTTTTTATTTAAAACTTTTGAATTGTCCATCACTTTTGTTTGAATTATCCAAAATTACCTAAAAATTCAAAACCAAACCAAATTCAATTTTTCAGTTGTTAGCCGGTTTCTATCTTTAATAAAATCGTACAGAAACTTAACCAAATTTTATAGAAGCCCATGCATATTTGTCACGTTTAAACTAATACTGAACCTAAACCCGAATTCTACGCACCTGACCAAAGATGGTTGCTAAATCAAACACTAAAAGTCCAAAACTTTGTAACCCATGCACAACTTCTATTACAGGCTTGATGGTATACAGGTTTATTCTATTGACTAGTTAAATGGGCTTTACAGTTTTTAAGACAAGGCCTTTCTTAGTTCTAAACTGAAAATAAAATGCTACACACGCGCCACCAATGAGCGTGAAACAGAGTCCGAGAACACTTGAGAGTTACATCATTTTAAAGAGTTCCCTATCGTCTCTCATCTGCGACTTATTTCACCACCAAATCGCCGCCATGTTCAGACAAGCTTCTCGCCTCCTCTCCCGATCTGCCGCCGCCGCATCCTCCAAATCGTCGACGACTCGTGCCTTTTCAACGGAAGTTCCGTCGACGATCGATTCAACTTTCATCGAGTCATGGAAGAAAGTCGCACCGAACATGGACCCGCCGCAGACTCCTTCCGCCTACATGAAACCTCGTCCGTCGACTGCGTCTTCGATTCCGACGAAGCTCACCGTCAATTTCGTCCTCCCTTACGCATCTGAGCTTTCCGGCAAAGAGGTCGGTTTTCATTTTCCTCTATCGCCGTTCGCATTTTGGTTTCTAGGGTTTGATCCACGACTGTTACATATTGGATATTGTGTGGCTTCTTGTTTGATTTCATGATAAAGGTATGAAAATGTGGTTAAGACTTTTGATTTTGGTTAGATCTGGATACCCTAATGTTTAGGGTTTTAATGGCGAAAGCCGAAACTATAATGGCAATGATCTCTTAGTTTCTGGATGTCTTTCAATAGCAATTTAAGATTTGCAAAGAAGAAGAACAAAAAAAAAGCCTCACTTGTCTAACTACTCAGATTAATCATGTGTTGTCTGCAAAATGTTGCTTGTTAGATTCGTCTTTGAAAAGTTTAGAGTAGTTGATTAGTCCACTGCCTCTAAATTCTTCGCTGATCAATCATCAATCTACTCTCGAATGAGTTAATTGTTACTTTAGATCCTGGTGATTTCTGGTTTCTAATACAACGGGATTGGCAAATAATGTATGTTTCATCTATATCTTGAAACTGTGATATTGAAAAAACCCAAGTGCTGATTGAATTGGTTTGTTTTCTTTTCTATTGATATATAAGACTAAATGTCAGCCATACCTTTAATTTTCATAAGTTCATTGGCTTATCGTATAATATTCAGATTTCGAATGGACTCATTCGTTTACTATCAGTATTCTATAGGATGTCTATTCACTGTGGTATGTCTTCATGTGGAATATGCATTGAAAGATCTTATCGTCCTAGACTTGCTTCCTAATCTCATATCATCTTTTTTTGGGTGTAAATGTTAAGATTTCTAATATCTTCTTCATCATGTAGAATATGCATTGAACGTGATCATCTTTTTCTTTTCACACAAAACCAAAACTAGAACCAATCCTAGCTCTTGATTGGTTTCTTTTCTTGTATATTTTTTAATCATAACTCGAAGCTTATATGTTCCTTCTCTTTGTCCACATTAAGGTCGACATGGTGATCATCCCTGCGACAACAGGACAAATGGGTGTTTTGCCTGGACACGTTCCAACAATCGCTGAGCTGAAACCTGGGATCATGTCCGTTCACGAAGGCACTGACATAAAGAAATACTTCGTTAGCAGTGGATTCGCATTTCTCCACGCAAATTCCGTGGCTGACATAATCGCAGTTGAGGCCGTGCCGCTTGAGAACATTGACGCAAGCCAAGTCCAAAAGGGTTTAGCTGAGTTCACACAGAAACTTGCTTCTGCCACAACAGATCTTGAGAAAGCAGAAGCACAGATTGGTGTCGAAGTTCACAGTGCTATGAACGCAGCTCTCTCAGGCTAAAAGAAGGATGATTATTGAGAGTTCTGAAAGCTCCTTTTTACTACTACAAAGAATGGAATAAATTAGAGAAATGGTTTTTGTTTGTTTTAATTTGTGTTGGACTTTTTTGAATAAATGATTTTGTTGAAGGCACAAACCAACCAGAAAGTTTCTTTGTGTTTATATTTCTGTACGTTTGTGTTGAGATGGAAAAACTAAATATCATTTATGGTTTTCATTTCATAATATATTCTTTTTCTCACTGCATTGTTTTTTGGGAAAATTTTTTAAAAATAGTTCAACTAAATTGCATTAAGCTTTTTAATACTTAAATTTTTTCGTCATCCGATTTAATATTCCAACTAATTATTTTGGCATTGTAATATACAAACTTTTAAAAGTCTACCTATTTTAATACTCAATTTAGTTATTTTAACTAAAAATACTAATAAATTTCAAACAAAAACTAAAAAATCTAAGATCTATGAGAAAATATAAAAAAAATCTAATTTTATATTAATATTTCGAAAAGAAGATAAATAAATTAGCGAGAAAAAATTAAAAATTGAAAAAATAATTTTGAATGTACAAAAATAAATTTGCTTTCTATTTAAAAAACAGACTAAATTCAATATTTAAAAATTGAAAATTTTATTAAAAATTTTAAGATTATAATTTTTTTATTAATTTATTTTTAAACATACAATAAAATTAGAAATTTTTGAGATTTTTTTTTGTAAATTTTTGAGATTTTTTAAGTTTCATTTGAAATTTATTAATATTTTAACTAAAAAAAGTTTGGATATTAAAATGGGTAGACTTTAAAATTTTTTAATATTATAATGAGTAAAATAATTAGTTGGAGTATTAAACCGGGTAGCAAAACAATTTGAGTATTAAAGAGCTTAATAAAATTTAGTTGGGGTATTTTATAGAATTTTCCCATTATTTTTTCAATTTCATTTCATGGAAAAGTGCTGGTTAGATATATTTTAGTCACTTACCTGAAGCAAGCTAAATTTAGATATAAGAAAATTGATTAGAAGTGAACACTACCATATATATCTATATTATTAAAATGGAAGTATATTTGTGAATTTTTTAGAAATATATATAACAGTATAAAAATAAGCATAGAGCCATTTTAGTAATTTCATTAACTATATTACTTTAAGAATACATTACATCATTAATTATATTTATTTTAACAATACATTAAATCATTAATTATATTACCATAAAAAAAGTTATTTATTAATTAATCGACATTAATTTTATGAAAATTATAAAAATCAAAAATGTAAAATAACCAAGTTTTGCATATGGTGAATAGTTTAGTTTAATCTGTCTTACTAAAACTTTCTTTTGTTTTAGTTTCAATCAGTGAAAAATTACATAGCCGAATACATAATTCAAAAACATAGTTTATGTAAACAAAATAATAATTTAAATCAAAATAATTAAAATGTATTACATTCATTGTTACTTAATGTTTTATTCCATATAACTATTTTATTAAATAATTTTTTTATTTCTCTTATTTAGCCAAACATATAGAAAGAGCTTTTTTTTAAAAAATGTTATTTACATAATCAATTAGGTATGAACATTCATATACTCATTCATGTACAAGTTATTTTTTAGGATCAATTTTTTTTGGGTTTTGAAATTAAGCCCCGCTTGGATATTATAAATTTATGTGTGAAGTTCAAGTTATGTATGATTTTGATTTTGATGTACAGGAACACAAAAATATCTATATAACCAATGTATCTGAAACGAGTTCAATATTTGTATCAAAAATAATCTTATTACCCGATTCTTTCAATGTCTTTTGAGTACAATTAGTTATACGGCGACACATCTAAAATATATAACACTAATCATGAAAAATGAATATCAATGTTAACCTGGACCCGAAAACCTGAACCGGATTATTTTTCAAAATATCGTAGATTTTTATTGTATGTAACTAGGCATGGACATTTTAACTAGGCATACAACAAATGATATTTTAAGGTATACAACTGAGAAGACTTACACCAAATACAATACCAAGCAGAAGACTTAAGCTTGAAATTTAAGATCTCACCTCCGGGCTGGAAAGTACAGCGGCTGGTACTTCAACCAAGTCTTTTGAGTTCCTCTGCAGTAGAATCTCTCTCTCGATACCATACTGGTGTGCAGCTAATATCTGTTCATACATCAACCCGGCGTCTTAAATCTTAAATTTTGAACTTCAGTTAATTAAGAAATTGATCCCAAAAAATGTTACCCAGTTTCGATTTTTCTACCAGGTGTTAAGCTCCGGCTGCTAGGGCTAGAGGCAGCTTACCTTGTCTTTGATGCCACCAACGGGTAGGACGAGACCTCTGAGTGTCATTTCTTCGGTCATGTCCGGGTCTGCTCTTACTTGTTTCTGACTCAACATTGAAACCACAGCTGTCTCCAAAGTCACTCCCGCTGAGGGTTCATCTTTCGGCATAGCACCAGCAGGAAAGTGAATGTGGATGTCTCGTCCATCAAGAAAGTTCATATCCCCTGCAAGCGCTAGTTTGAAATCCGATGCATGGGTTCTTACTATTAGAGATAAATGTCTCACATCGGTAGTTGAAATGAATCTTTAATAATATATAAGATGAATGAGACAATCCACTTATCACCAATTGTTTTTAGGTTGAAAGTCAATCTAGTTATATTATCGATCTAGCCTAAAGTCGGCCCATCGATCATTGCCCAAATATTTTCGATTGACGCTCAAAGAGCCATCATCTCGAGGGGGTATATTAGGGATAAATGTCCCACATCGAAAATTAAAAGGGATCCTTAGTAGTATATAAGATGATAGACCAATTTACTTATCACCAATTGATTTTAAGTTGGAAACTCATCTAGCTTATCATGGTATCAGAGTCCGATCCACGTAGTTCAAATCGATCCACATCAATCTTGCCCAAAGTTGGCCCATCGGTCCTTACCCAAACATTCCGAAATTGACGCTCAAAAAGCCATAATCTCAATGGGGACAAAGGTCCCACATCGATAGTTGAAAATGATCTTTAGTAATATATAAGATGGAATGTATCAATCCACTTATCACCCATTGATTTTAGGTTAAAAACTCATCTAACTTAACACTTACATGTAAAACATCAATATGTGATCAACTAAACTGTTCTAAAGTATTTTCTATGTTCTGAATAGTACGTGCAATCATTTGAATGTGTTTACCCATGTAAGAGCTAATTGAGCAGATTCTTTGATAAACATCACCGAGTTGGCCCGTCAAATGCATTTCTCCCTTGCCAACCTGTTAGTTAGAACACCTTTTTTTTTCTGGGCGGTGAAATGGCCGGTGGTGTTGGACGGTGAGAGAAGACAATGTCAAAAATGGAGGCTTGTGGCTATTGTCAACACTTACGTCTCACCAATCTCACAAGCATCTCCTATAAATACATGCATATGGTGCAGATCCAAGACATCCCAAAATCACAAAGTAAAGAGAGAGCAAGAGAAGAAGAGAGGAAGAAGAAGCTCGTGAGATAAGGAAAAAAAAACTTTTTTCTTTAAGAAATTAAAAGTAATTTCTTGAGTGTATTTGGGATCGGGTGTGAGTTGAGAGCTTGTAAAAATTTCCCGGGTTGATAATAAAAGATCTGTAGCAGGTCCAGAGACGTAGGCATGGTTGGCCGAACTCCGTTAACAATTTTGTGTGTGTCTTTCCGCTCCCGCAAATTCTGATTTCCCGCAAAATTTGACCCGTATTTCCTAACAACTGGTATCAGAGCTTGAGTTACGGTGATCGGTCAAAAATTTGCCGGGTTACTATTCACGTGAATAGTGATTTCGTGAATAGTGAATTTTGTCGGTAACATCGGTTCGTCGACGGAGGTGTTTTAAACACGGTCGTTTCAGAAATGATGGGAGGCGAAGACGGTTCGACGCACAGTATTGGGAAATTTGACGGTACAGACTATGCATTTTGGAGAATGCAGATTGAAGATTATCTGTACAGAAAGAAGCTCCATCAACCGCTGAGCAAAAAGCCTGAGAAGATGGATCAGGACGAGTGGGAGCTCCTTGACAGACAAGTTCTAGGTGTTATAAGGTTAACACTGTCGAAAAACGTTGCTCACAACGTTGCGAAGGAGAAGACCACGGAAGGGCTCATGAAAGTTCTCTCGGATATGTATGAGAAACCTTCAGCAAATAATAAGGTGTTTCTCATGAAGAAGCTCTTTCATTTGAAGATGGAAGAAGGTGGCCTGGTTGCCGCACATGTGAACGAGTTCAACACGATTGTCAACCAACTGTCATCCGTTGAAATCGAGTTTGATGATGAAGTGCGAGCATTGATCCTGTTGGCATCTCTGCCAAATAGTTGGGAGCCGATGAGGGCAGCGGTTAGTAATTCTGTCGGTACTCAGAAACTTAAATTTAATGATGTTAGAGATCGTATCCTTGCTGAGTAAGTTCGAAGGATAGACTCTGGGGAGACATCCACGAGCTCTGCTTTCAACGTAGAAAACAGAGGACGAATCCTAGACAAAAGTAACCGGAGTAAAGGCAGATCGAAGTCAAGGAATGGATGGTGTCAGTCCAAATTCAGACAGCCTCTGGAGTGCTTGAATTGTGGAAAGACAGGCCACATTAAGAAGAATTGCCGGGCACCACCTAAGAAGGAAGACAACAAGGGAGGCGGAGCCAATGCAGTGACACGTGAGATTGCTGATGCATTGGTAGTGTCCGTTGATTCCCCAAGAAAAAGTGAAGCTCGTGATGCAGCTGCAAATACCACCAAGGCGTCAATCTCCTACGTTGATAGCCCTATTGATTCATGGGTTCTTGACTCAGGAGCGTCATTCCACACGACGCCGCACCATAGCATTATGGAGAATTATGTTGCGGGAAATTACGGAAAGGTATATCTTTCTGATGGGTTACCTTTGGACATAGTTGGCATTGGAGATATCAACCTGAAGATGTCAGATGGACGTGTGTGGAAGATTACGAAGGTTAGACATGTGCCAAAGTTGATGCGAAATCTGATCTCAGTAGGTCAACTTGATGATACGGGGCACGATGTCAATTTTGGTGGTGGAGCCTGGAGAGTCAGGAAAGGTTCCATGGTGGTTGCAAGAGGTCATAAAAGAGGCACTCTCTATATGACGACGAGTTATCAAGACACTGTTGCTGTTGTCGAGAATGCCAAACAGACCAAGTTGTGGCATTGTAGGTTGGGGCACATGAGTGAAAAAGGAATGAAACTCATGGTGGAAAATGACGCTCTTCCAGATCTGAAGACGGTGGATCATCAGATGTGTGAAAGCTGCATCCTTGGGAAACAGAAACGAGTTAGTTTCTCTAAAGGAGGAAGAGAGCCAAAATCTGAGAAATTAGAGCTGGTGCACACTGACGTGTGGGGACCCGCTCCTGTTGCATCGCTGGGAGGTTCGTACTACTATGTGACCTTTATTGATGACTCCACAAGAAAAGTGTGGGTTTACTTCATGAAGAACAAGTCTGAAGTGTTCTCGTTTTTCAAGAGATGGAAAGCCATGGTTGAGATTGAGACAAATCTCAAGTTGAAGTGTCTAAGGTCTGATAATGGTGGTGAATATATCAGCGACGAGTTCAAGAGATATTGCGATGATGGTGGGATCAAGATGGAGAAGACTATTCCCGGAACGCCTCAACAGAATGGAATAGCTGAAAGAATGAACCGGACCTTGAATGAGTGTGCAAGGAGCATGAGATTGCACTGTGGATTGCCTAAGACATTTTGGGCAGATGCAATCAGTACCGCAGCTTTCTTAATAAATAGAGGACCGTCGGTGCCGTTGGGATTCAAGATCCCTGAAGAAGTTTGGAGCGGCAAGAAAGTAAACCTTTCTTATCTAAAGGTATTTGGATGCTTAACTTATGTTCACATTGACGATGCTGCAAGAAGTAAACTTGACTCAAAGTCGAAGAAGTGTTACTTCATCGGTTATGATAACGAGGAGTTTGGTTACCGGTTTTGGGATGATGAAAATCGAAAGATCATCCGCAGCAAGAATGTTGTGTTCAACAAAGAAGCGTTGTACAAGGATAAGCAAAAAGAAGGCTCAGAGAGGAAAGAGTCTAGAGCTGTTGACTTAGGAGATATCCTGACACCAGAGTTGCAACAGGATACTGCAACAGCAGAAGAAGAAATCTCTCAAGAAGAGAGTAGTGAGGCTGATGAGGATGATGATTCTGAAGTGGTCCCGTATACACCCGTCACAGAGTTACGACGGTCAAGTAGAATCATCAGAAAGCCTGTAAGATTTTCTCCATCGCTTAACTACATTCTGCTCACAGATAGAGGCGAGCCTGAATGTTATGAAGAGGCTATGCAAGTTGATGAGTCGATCAAGTGGGAGCTTGCAATGAACGACGAGATGGATTCGTTGTTATCAAACCACACGTGGGAGTTAGCAGATTTGCCTAAGGAGAAAAAGGCATTGCATAACAAGTGGGTCTACCGAATAAAAGAAAAACCTGATGGAAGTACGCGCTATAAGGCGAGGCTTGTTGTGAAAGGATTTCAACAAAAAGAAGGCGTTGACTACACTGAAATCTTTTCTCCAGTAGTCAAGTTGGTGACTATTAGAACAGTTCTTGGACTGGTAGCAAAGGAGGATTTGCATCTTCAGCAGATGGATGTGAAGACGGCATTTCTTCACGGTGATTTGGATGAAGAAATCTATATGAAGCAACCCGAAGGCTTTGAGGTCAAAGGAAAAGAAAGCCTTGTTTGCAAGCTTAAGAGGAGTTTGTATGGTTTGAAACAAGCTCCAAGACAGTGGTATAAAAGGTTTGACAGCTTTATAAAAGGTGTCGGTTTCTTGAGGTGTGAGGCTGACCACTGTTGTTACTTCAAGAGGCTTGAAGAGTCCTACTTGATATTGCTCCTATACGTGGATGACATGCTGATCGTAGGAGCAGACTTGCATGAGATTAATAGCTTGAAGACGAAACTCTCGGAAGAGTTTGCGATGAAAGATCTTGGAGAAGCAAGATAGATTCTAAGAATGAGAATTAGTAGAAGCAAGGAGGGTCTTAAGCTATCACAAGATGAGTATGTGAAGAAAGTCCTCAAGAAATTTAACATGGATGATGCGAGGCCAGTCAATACTCCGCTGGCAAGTCATTTTCGGTTATCCAAGGATCAGTCTCCAAAGACGGAAGACGAGATGGCATATATGGATAAAGTTCCATATGCTTCTGCTATAGGGAGCCTGATGTACGCGATGATATGTACAAGGCCAGACATTGCACATGCAGTGGGAGTCGTTAGCAGATTTATGAGCAATCCAGGAAAGGAACACTGGGAAGCTGTGAAGTGGATTTTCAGACATCTTAAAGGAAATCTAAGTTTGTCGCTATGTTTCACGAAGTCTGAGATGGGATTACAGGGATATGTTGATGCTGACAATGGATGTGACATTGACAGCACGAAGAGCACAACCGGGTATGTCTACACTTTTGGCGGTACTGCAATTTGTTGGGTTTCAAAGTTGCAGAAAATTGTATCTCTATCAAGCTGTGAAGCTGAATATGTTGCGGTAACGGAGGCAACAAAAGAGATGATATGGTTACAGTCTTTTCTACAAGAGCTAGACCATGACCAAGGGAAAAGTGTTTTGTACTGTGATAGTAAGAGTGCCATCGATTTGGCAAAGAATCCGGTTTACCATGCTCGGACGAAGCACATACATCGTCGGTATCATTTCATCAGATCAGCGTTAGAAGATGAAATGTTGGTGCTTGAGAAGATCCCTGGAAGTAAGAATCCGGCAGACATGCTAACGAAGGTTGTAACGTGCGAGAAGCTGAGGTTGTGTGCAACCTCAGTTGGCTTGTTGGAGTAACAAGCTGGGAAGACCTGCTACATTGATCAAGGTGTGAAGAAAGATTGAAATCAGTCTTCAAGTGGGAGATAGTTAGTTAGAACACGTTTTTTTTTCTGGGCGGTGAAATGGCCGGTGGTGTTGGACGGTGAGAGAAGACAATGTCAAAAATGGATGCTTGTGGCTATTATCAACACTTACGTCTCACTAATCTCACAAGCATCTCCTATAAATACATGCATATGGTGCAGATCCAAGACATCCCAAAATCACAAAGTAAAGAGAGAGCAAGAGAAGAAGAGAGGAAGAAGAAGCTCGTGAGATAAGGAAAAAAAAAAACTTTTTTCTTTAAGAAATTAAAAGTAATTTCTTGAGTGTATTTGAGATCGGGTGTGAGTTGAGAGCTTGTAAAAATTTCCCGGGTTGATAATAAAAGATCTGTAGCAGGTCTGGAAACGTAGGCAAGGTTGGCCGAACTCCGTTAACAATTTTGTGTGTGTCTTCCCGTTCCCGCAAATTCTGATTTCCCGCAAAATTTGACCCGTATTTCCTAACACAACCATAGATGTAGCCTCCACGAACTGGACCTCTACACCAAAACTAGTCCAGACGAGACTAAAGCTGAGGGACTCTGGAAGGTACTTCCAATCTCATGATCATTTACACCCATCGAATTAACTTACATTTCCACTTGGCCTCCCACAGCTAGTCTACCATCAAGCAGAGGAGATGCGAGTTTCTTCACATCTTTTCTCAATGGAAGAGTTTGTTCATGCGCTTCAACCATCATAGCAGCTGCACGAGCCACAGCAGCCGAGTTTCTTTCTAGACTACAAACACCAGCTTCCCTTGTGTACCTCTGAATTGCATTCCTTAAATAGGTAAGAAAATGCAAAATACTATTAAAAATAATATTGTACCTCTGGGATCTTGAGGAACTCAGAACTCAGCCATGCTGATCTAGAACTCAAGGAGTCAGATGACGCATTAAAATCTTAAGCTTTTTCTCTTGTGTATAATCTGGCAACCCAATTAGCTCCATCCCGTCTAAAAGAGGAGGTGGAATTGGCTAAACCTTATTCGCAGTGGCAACAAAAACCAACTTCTATAAGTCATATGGAACATTAGATAGCTGTTTTCAATTAGTAGGTGGCATATTAAATTACCAAGAAACATGTAAATCTATTAATGAATTTCAATTATATGATATCGCAGCTAATTTATTAGGTGAGGAATGATCGTTGGATTTATGGTTGGAATCAGAGGAACTTACAAAACAGGTGATTCAGAAAGGGTTAGGCCTTTCTCTTACCAACATGTTTTGATTAGGGTTCTTCATGTCTTCTCTCATTCAGCCATAAAAAGTCTGTCCTCTTGTTGGTGCATCTTATCTCGATTCATTCACATAGGTTTTGTCTGGTTCCACTTTGATTTTTAATGATATGTTCTATGGGTTTCGAGTGTATTTCAGAAACAAAGGAGGTTCCAAGGATTATTTAGGATGAGCAATATCAATGACTTGCTTGACGAATTACTATGAAGTTACTATGTTAGATAAATGAAATAGGATGTTGCATTTGTACAAAATTTCTACTTGGTTTTCTCCATCAGTTCGCCGTTGTATTCGTTATAAAGATGTAGATGATAGAACTGAGATTATGATATGCACAAAATGTTATATTAGACTGTCATAAAAACAACTTGAAAACAAAAAAAAAAGCATCTTCCAATCTCAAAGTTAAAACTTGTATTAAAAAAGGACACTTATGCCTGACTTTGTCAATGTTGGCCTTTGTTGGAACCTATTGCAAATTGATCACAAATACTCTCATTTTTTTTCTGTTTCTCCAAAACAAAAAATAATATTCTTATTGAAATTATCAAAATATGTTTTTGGTTAAAATCACAAATTAATATATAATAAGTATTGATAGTGCATAAATTGTGTTTTTATACACACACACGCGCGCACATACATACACACACACACATATATATATTGTGATACTTATGTAATTTGAAATATATCTATTTGAATGTGATAATTATTTAGTCATCTTATAATAAAAATCGTATTTTCTTTTTTCTCTCAGTATGTTATATCTTTATGCTATTTTAAAACTCAAAACAGAAAATTAGCAATTAGTTGTGATATATGGATGTAAAATCTAAAAGATAACAACAAAATCAAATAATATTTAGATGCACTATTTTTAGATGCAACATCTAAATACAACGGATAACAATAAGACCAAATAATATTTAGATGCAATGTCTCTAGATGCAACATCTAATTACAACGTTAAGTTAATTTCATGTTTAGGAAATCAGGAGTAGATGAAACTAGTTCTACATTCATTTGATTTCACAAAAGGTAAGGAAGACCATCATAAGAATTCAAACAATTTGACCAAAATATTAAGTGGTTAACAATGAAACGTTGTTAGGAATCTCTTGAAGAGTCATCATTTATATTCTTTACATTTATGTAGCTGTGTGTATATATATATGATGAAAGTATAGTTGAAAATACTCATCTCATACCCTTTTGCTAATCCAGCGTTTTGTCTGAGTTTCTCTCTTTCTTGTTTGTTCCTCTGGTTTTGTTTGGTGCTTACCTCCGAGAGATATGGACAAGATTAGCAGGTTGCCTGATGAATTGCTAGTGAAGGTGTTGACATTTCTTCCAACAAAAGAAGCTGTGTCCACTAGCATTTTATCAAAACGATGGGAGCATCTTTGGATGTGGTTGCCAAAACTTGAGTATGATGATCAACACTACTCAGAGTCTAAACGCAAGAGGCTACGGTGTTTCCTTGTCAGAAGCCTGCCTCTACATAAAGCCCATGTTATTGAAAGCTTGCGTCTCAAGCTAAGTAATCCACATTTTAAACCTCAATTTATCAAATGGATCGTTGCAACTGCCATTTCTAGGAACGTACGTGAGCTGGATATCTCTTATTCTTCTTATCCTCAGAAGCTAAACATATTGCCTAGTAACTTGTATACCTGCAACTCACTTGTGAACTTGAAACTCGGTGATTGGATTCTCTTAGATGTTCCTCCTATGGTTTGTCTTCCCTCTCTGAAGACTTTGCAACTTCAAAATGTGGCATACTTTAATGAAGAATCTCTTCAACGACTTCTATCTAATTGCCCTGTTCTTGAAGAACTAAAGGTGGATATATGGGAGGATGGCAACACAAGAAAATTCACTATTATTGTCCCATCGTTGCTGAGTTTATCACTCTATATACCCTATGATTATAATATTGATGGGCTTGTGATAAAAACTCCTTCTTTGAAGTATTTCAAACTTAGGGATCATTGTAGTAACAATCACTACTGTTTGGTTGAGCATATGCCTAACCTGACCCAGGCATATATAGATGTTGAGTTCCCTAATATCAAGAGTCTTATTGAATCAATCACATCTGTCAAGCGTCTTGAAATATGCTCAGAGGTAATATAATTAAGTTTTCAGTTATCAACTCGTTTCAAAAATCTCATCTGTTTATAATTTTCATTTTGTGTCCAGGTTCTGTATGAAGAAGGAATTGTATTCAGCCAGCTTGAGCATTTGAAGCTATGTAGATGCAAAGATTGTACGTCGAATCTACTTGTCAGGCTTCTCAAAGATTCTCCTAACCTGCGAGTAATTGACCTTTATGAAATGATAGTAAGTTTCTTTGCTAATTAATGTTTTTCTTTTGGGTCAAAATCAACATAATGGTTTTAATATAATCTCTTTGCACGATCTCAGGATCATTACTATTGTGGTAAGATCGCGTGGAATCCACCAAGTACTGTTCCTGCATGCATGTTGTCGAGTCTACAAATTTTTAACTGGTCGGCATACTCAGGAGTACCGGGAGAGAGAGACCTTGCGATTTACATGTTGAAAAATGCTAGTCACCTAAAGACTGCAACAATCTTGTCTGAAGAATGTGATATTCCGGAACTTGAGATGTTAAAGGAGTTGGCATTTTCTTCCCGAGCTTCAACAACATGCGAATTGTTGTTTGATTGCAGTTACAAAAAAAACAAAATTCATGTTTGATTGAGGATACTTCTCGCACTCATATGTTTTTATTTTATTTTTTCAACTATAGAAGCTTGCATCTAAAAAGAACACATATTCTTGTCTCGGTCTATTGTCCAATAAAACACACAAAGTATGTTGTCTGAGTTTTAAGTTATTTGATAAGTTTTTGAGAGAAAAAGCTTAGTTGATAAGTTGTAATATTTTCAAGTGCATATTTACCCTTTAAATATTAAAACTTAATATTTCTATTTTTCTCAGATTCAGTCTTGCTTCAGATCTAGCATAGACTCATCACCTAACCATCCAGGCTTTTTCTACGGCTTTGTCTCATACATTCTCTTTTTTCACTTGTTCCTTCTTCGTTTGCTCGGCTGCAGTGGGTGATCAGATTAATTGATGTTTAAGATATTATCTTTTCTGATGATGTGTCCACTAGTATTGTGTCAAAGTAAATGAACTTTCTTTGGATGATATTATGAATACTATCGTGACACGGATTCACTCTATGATAGAGATATGTAAACAATCCTAATAGATATTGAGATATAGTTTAGTGGTTGATGAAGAAATATACTGAAAGCATTCTAGCTTTTGTGGAGTTTCCATGAAGATAGGTATTAGTGATGAGGATAGCCAAGATATCGGATATACACATATATTCAAGAGATAGACTTTACCTCCTGTTATCTAAGATTTGATCGTATCTGTAAACTAGTATATAATCACGTACTCGAGCATTAAAATCAATATCACAATATACGGTCTGACATGGTATCAGAGCCATCTCTTGACTCTCGATAAAATTTTCTTCTTCCTCGATTTTTTTAACCTAAATCATGAGTGATTCATCAGCCATATCAACCACAACTAACGAAAAATTGGTGTCACCATACTACTTGCACCCGTCGGACAACACATGCCAAGTTCAAACACCTATCTTGCTCAATGGAGCAAACTATGGAAGATGGTCGAAGCAGATGACTAGCTCTCTTTGAACCAAACGTAAACTTGGGTTCATAGATGGAACCTTGAAACGAACGTCCAGAACATCCGATGATGCGGAGAAGTCGGATATGGTCAACGCCATGATTATCAGATGGATCTACAGTTGCGTGGAGCCAAATCTGAGACCATCCATATCACTTGTTGATAGTGAAAAGGCTATGTGGGCTAGTCTTAAACGACGGTTCTCCGTCAATGATGACACCCAAATCCATCAACTTTTTATAGAGATAACTTCCTGCAAGCAAGATGGTGATACAGTTGAAATTTTTTTTGGTCGCCTAAAGGTCATGTGGGATGACTTGGCCGATCTGGAGAAAGGATTCACTTGCTGTTGTGGCAACTCTGAATGTGAATCAATGGTGAACTTCAAGAAAGTCAGGAGAAAATACGAGTCCATCAGTTCCTTATGGGACTTGATAACTCGCGATTCAGGACAGCTCGATCGAATATCCTGAGTAGACAAACCGCAACAACTCTTGATACTGTCTACTCACAGATAATACAGGAGGTATAAGAATATTGGCTGAACTATCTTTATTAGATAGTAGCATACAGTATTTATACTGTGTGCAAGAGGTATACTAGGTAATACATAAAGACTTAACTACCCTTATATACATATACTCTACACACTCCCTCAAGATGGAGGGAGTTTGTTCACTCAATCTTGTTCATGAGCTCGTGAAATCTTGATCGTCCCAGTGGTTTGGTAAGAACATCTGCAAGTTGGTCTCTTGTTGAGACGTGTTGTACCCGGAGAGCACCTGACTGAACATTGTCGCGAACGAAGTAAATCAAGAGCTAGATGCTTCATACGCGAGTGGAAGACTGAATTTGCACTGAGATAATTGGCACCTACATTGTCGCAGTAGACCGTAGGAGTTGTAGGCATGGTAACTCAGAGTTCGCGAAGTAAGGAAGAGACCCAACGGAGTTCTACAGCTGTATTGGCGATGGACCGATACTCAGATTCGGTTGATGACCTTGCAAACTCATTCTGCTTTTTGGATGACCAAGCGATTGGTGTTGTGCCGAGGTACACGAGATAGGCATTTGTGGATACGAAGTCATTGGTGTTGCCGGCCCAGTCGGCATCGGATAATGCATGAAGGTTGAGAGGAGAATTCTCGTTTATGCAGATGCCATGAGAGAGTGTTCCAGCAAGATATCGAAGTATTCTCTTTGCTGCCTGCCAGTGTATGTCTGTAGGTCGATGCATGAATTGCGACAACCTGTTGACACTATACACAATGTCTGGCCGAGTGTAAGCTAGGTATTGAAGGCTCCCAATTTTCATACGATACTCTTTAGGATTGTCTAGAGCAGTTCCTGAGAAGATGGAGAGTTTAGGCGTTGTTGCTAGTGGAGTAGAAACGGGTTTGGCATCGAGCATATGAAGAAAATGGGAACATGGCAATAGTTTTTGAGAAGATGCAGAAACAGGTAAAGAAAATTGAGAAACAACAGTTTGTAAAATAGCAGAGGAAGGATGTCCCAAGTGCGAGTGCCAAAAGGTAAGGGAGGTTTTTGGTGTTGGTGATGCAAAGAGGGTGATCGTGTTTTTGGAGGTTACTGGCCACTCGTACAGCTCGTCCTTAGTTTTGCCTTGGAGTAATCGAACCCCCGTGCTGAGATCCTTCACCTGAAAATGGGCAGGAAATAATTCAACCGACACATTTTTAGAGTTGCACAAGTGGTTTACGGAGATTAGGTTCTTTTGTAAGTTCGGAATATAAAAGACATTATCTAAATTATAAGAACGAGTGAGTGTAGTAAGGGAAGTGGAACCAGTATGCGAGATAGGAATGGTGGAACCATCAGCAATCGTGACCTCCTCTTTACCCGTGTAAGGATGGTGTAAAGACAGGTTGTTCAAGTCAGTAGTAAGGTGATGAGTCGCACCACTGTCGAGAATCCAATTTGTTTGGGTTGTAAGACTGTGAGACAGCCATGTTGGCGCGTGGATGCCATGAGGTAGGAGATGGGTTGGTGGTGCGAGAGTTTGGCGTTGCAGCAAGCGTTGATCCTTGCATCTGAGGGCACCTGCGCGCACTGTGGCCATGAACGCCACACAGCTGACACCGGCCTTGATAACCGCGAGGTTGCTGCTCGGGACGAGGTGAAAATTGTTGTTGTTGTTGCCAAGTTTGTGAAATTTTGTTGTTGTGTCGACTTTGACCTTGATAGGAGTTCCGATTGTTGTTGTTGTGTGAGTTCCCATGGAACTGAGCAGCACTGGCGTTGATTGGAACACCTGAAGGTGTCAGTTTCTTTGTCTGGAGCTTGACCTCATAGTTGAGAAGCTTCTCATGGATTTCGGTGATAGACGGAGTAGACTCACGACTCTCGATCTGATCAACAATCTGTTTGTATTCCTCCGGCAAACCTTCAAGAACATATTTAACTTGATCCTCAAGTTCGTATGGCTTACCAAGTAACGCAAGCTGATCGAAGTGGGTGGTGAATCCCTGAATGTAAGCGTCAATGGACATGGTGCCCTTATTCCATGTCTTGACTTGTTGGCGAAGTTGTTTGATATGAGCTCGGCTCGGTTTTCCATAGGTAGCGGAAAATGTCTTCCAGATCTGAGATGACGCCGTTGTTGTGGAGAGGATTGGCTGGATTGAAACCGCGATGGCCCCTAATAAGGAGCTGTAGATGAGCTTGTCCTGTCGTTTCCAGATGGTGTACGCTGGGTTGGTGGAGAGAACACCATCGACGTTTGAGTTGGGGATGGTTGGACGGAGGAGCCATCGATGTAGTCGGCTAGATCATAGCCATCAAGCAAGGCGTGTACTTGACGACTCCACATCAAAAATTGGATGACATGAGTTTCGTAACATTCGTCATGTTAACGTTAAGGAGATTATGTGAGTCGGAAACTGGAACTGTTTCAGTTGAAGAGACAAGAGAGGTAGCCATTGATGGAGGCGTGGGGAAGATGAAGAAGAAGGATAGGGATTTTGAATTTTTGTGTTTGGTGGCTGATAAATTTTTGAGATCCCTAGGTATCACAGCTCTGATACCATATAAGATTAATATTGGCTGAATTATCTTTATTAGATAGTAGCATACAATATTTATATTGTGTACAAGAGGTATACTATGTAATACATAAAGACTTAACTACCCTTATATACATATACTCTACAGGAGGAACGTCATCTGAACTCTATGCGCACAACTAAAGAGCGACCTCAGCCAGTGGGATATTCTGCAACAACGCTATCGCATCAACATCCTGAGCAAGCTTCTGCAGCAAAATTTGTTCATTCTTCCACAACCGCACAAATTGTGGGAAGACTGGACATGACTCATCCAACTGTTTTCAAATCATTGGATTCCCTGACTGGTGGACAAAAAATAGCAAAAACGCAAGAGGCAGAGGATCGGACAGACCATCCTCTCATGGTTGTGGTTTTGACACATGACGAGGACGCGGACGCGGTTCAGGATTTCAAGCAAACAATACTACAACTCGTGATTCTAACAACTCTCAACCTGAGTCACAGAATCCAGGTATCCCAAAATTCACTCAAGATCAGTGGGCCTCGTTAGCCAACTTCTTGAATGCTCAGAAGAACAATAATCCTGATAAACTATTGGGTAAGACAGAACAACTTTTTCTGTATGGTAGAGATAGCAAATATGATATCATTATCGGCTCAGGGGCGTCTCACCATATGACTGGTGATATCAACTTGCTGACTAATGTATCTGACATTGCTGCGTGTCCAATTTCTCTTCCAAACGAAAAGTTTAGTTGGGCTACAAAACACGAAAGTCTACATTTGGGACGACGAATCATTCTAATAAATGTGTTTTATGCTCCTGAATTATCCATTACATTGATATCTCTTGCTCAATTATTAGTTTTGTGTGATACAGGACCTAGCTTCAAGGACTTTGATTCGTGCGGGTTTAGAGTGTGATGGGGTCTACCACTACACTGGTGCGGTTTCAGTTCATGCTGATCTTGCTGGGAGACTCCAATCTCGAGAGCTTTGGCATCGTCGCCGTGACCATCCTTCTGCAGAAGTTCTACCTCATTTATCAGACATTGGTGGGTTTTCTCCTAGAGTAGCGGTGTTAGAAAAATCATGTGACATTTTTGTTCGGGCCAAACAGACCCGTAGTGTTTTTCCTATAAGTTCTAATAAAGTCGAGCACAATTTTTCTTTAGTTCATTGTCACTTGTGTTGACCCTACAAAACTCCCTTTTTCGTGGCTCTCGCTACTTCTTGACTATCGTCGACGACTACTCGCGTGTCGTCTGGACAATTCTGTTACCTGAGAAAAAGGAAACAGCAGATACCATCAAAACTTTCATGGAATTTGTCGAAAGAAAGTTTAACACCAAAGTTAAAGCTGTTCGAAGTGCTAAGCGTAACATGGAATAACTCATCAGACCTCTTGTGTCGAGATGCCTCAACAAAATGGACGTGTGGAGAGAAAGCATAGATACATCCTCAATATGGCTAGAGCATTGATGTTCCAAGCAAGTCTTCCTATTTGATTCTGGAGTGAAAGTATCATCGCACAAACATACTTACTGAATCGTACACTTAACAAAATACTGGCGTACAAGACACCTTATGAGTTACTCTACGGAAAAGCACCCTCTTACAGAAACATATGAAAATTCGGCACACTTTGTTTTGCATGACGAATCAACCACAACAGAGACAAGTTTCGATGAACGTAGCCCTTGATGTTTGTACCTTGAATATCCGATGGGACAAAAAGGATGGCTGATATAAGATTTGGAAAAAGAAACCACATTCGTCTCTAGAGACGTAGTATTCCACGATGATACATATCCTCTTGCACTAAAAGAGATTCTACCAGAAAAAGTCACACTTACTGATACACCTTATCCAGCAGTATATGACGATGATGAGATTGTAGCTCCCTCAGATACGATTACCTTGCCCTTTGGAGAATCTACAAGTGAAACGTCCTCAGGGGGAGCTCCAAGTACATAGACTTCATCTTCCGATCCTACTCCTGAGATCTCTGCTTCTGAAACAACTGAACTGTTGGGTCGTCGAAGACGGGAAAATAAAAAATCAGTCCTTTTGAAACCTTTTGTCACATACGTTGCACGCACCGATGACCCATCTCACGCTCTTCCCAACTCCACATCACAGTCCTCAAGTAAGAATCCTTATCCCTTACCTGATTACATTTCCTTTCATCGACTGTCTCCCTTGCATCAGGCTTTCTTAGCAACAGTCGCTTCAGTCTCTGAACCAACAAGTTTCAACGAGGCAATCCGCGATCCACGTTGGAACTACGCCGTGACTGTTGAATTTGATGCTCTGGACAGAAATCATACATGGGACATCACCAATCTTCCAGAAGGAAAAATTGCCATAGGATGCAAGTGGGTATTTAAAATTAAATTCAGAGCCGATGGAACAATAGAACGGTTCAAAGCTCGTCTTGTAGTCCTTGGCAATCGCCAACAGGAAGGTGTCGACTACATAAAAACTTTTGCTCCAGTCGTTAAAATGACTAGTGTCCGGATTCTTCTTGAAATATCCGCTGCAAAAGGCTGGGAGCTTTACCAAATGGACATACATAACACCTTTCTTCATGGTGATCTAGACAATGAGGTATATATGAAGCTACCTCCAGGGTTCAAGTCTACCTCTCCTAATAAGGTCTGGAAACTACAAAAATTTCTTTATGGCTTACGTCAAGCCCCCAGATGTTGGTTCGCTAAGCTTTCAACAGAATTGAAAGATTTTGGATCTCAACAGAGTTATCCAGACTACTCCTTGTTTACACTGAAGCGTGGTTCTTCAATTTTGTATGTGTTGGTATATGTTGACGATCTCATCATCGGCGGCAACTACTCAACTCTCATCTCTAAATTCAAGCTTTATCTTCATCAAAAGTTCCACATGAAAGACTTAGCCGTTTTGAAATATTTTCTTGTCCTTGAAGTTTCTCGAAATAAGGATGGTATCTATTTGTCTCAACAAAAGTACGCCCTTGATATCATTTCTGAATGTGGTCTTCTTTGTTCATGACCGATTGATACACTGATGGAATAGAATCACACTCCGGCTCGTGACAAAGGGGAGTTTTACTATGATCCAACTCGCTATCGTCGTCTGGTTGGTCGTCTGGTCTAATTAATAGTCACCAAACCCGACTTAAGTTATGCAGTGCACACATTAGCACATTTCCTATAAGCACCAAGACTGAAATATTGGAATGCATCTCTAAGGGTGGTACGTTACTTGAAGAACTCTCCAGGACAGGGTATATTCTTGAGCTCAAAGAATGAGCTGAATCTCATTGCTTATTGCGACGCTGACTGGGCCGCTTGTCCGCTAACAGGAAGATCCCTTACTGGTTATGTCATTCTGCTTGGTGGATCTATGGTTTCTTGGAAGACAAAGAAACAACAAACAGTATCTCGTTCATCGGCGGAGGCCGAATATCGGTCTATGGCCATGAAAATTTGAGAGATCAAGTGGATTATTGAACTACATCGTCAACTACATCGTTATACTGAGACAATCAAGCTGCTTTGCACATCACAGCAAATCCGGTGTTTTACAAACGCACGAAACACATCGAAGTAGACTGTCATTTCATACGTGATGCGGTCCAAGATGGTACTATCATCACTCGGAAAACTAACACAACAAAGCCATCAGCAGAAATTCTGACCAAACCTTTGGGCCGACAGCAATTCTTTTATCTACTTGGAAAGATGGGCGTCCGCGATCTCTACGGCCCATATTGAGGGTGAGTATTAGCGATAAGGATAGCTAAGATATCAGATATACACATAAAATCTAGAGATATAATTTACCTCAGGCTATCTAGGATTTGATCATATCAGTAAACTAGTATATAATCATGTACTCGAGCATTGAAATCAATATCACAATATACGGTTTGACAATAGGTTCGTTGCCTGACGCGTTGCTCTTGAGAATATTGTCATCACTACCTTCTAAAGATGTTGTGACCACAATGTTTTTTTTTGTCAAAACGATGGCAACATCTTTGGATGATGGTGCCAAAACTTGTATACGATGATAGCTATCTAAACCCTTGATATGGAAGATTTTCAAGGTTTGTAGACAGGTCTTTGCTTCTACATGTGGCTCCATTTTTAGAGACTTTGCATTTCAAGCTTGGTCGGATCTGTGGTACTAGAGATATTTTAGTCTGGATTAGAGCTGCAGATAAATGTTGTGTGCATGAGCTGATTATCGAGATTGATACTTCTCTAGTCCAGTCGTACTTCCTAGGAGCCTATATAGTGGGGTATGTAGAAGTTTTGTGACCTTGAAACTAAGTAATGCAACTCTAGCCAATGATTCTTCCACAAATTCTTTCCCCTCCCTCAAAAAACTGAGTCTTATGTTGATGAAATACCTAGGTGATGAGTTTGTCAAGAGGCTTTTATCCGGTTGTCCTATTCATGAAGACTTGGTTGTGGAGCAATGTCGAGATGACAATGTGACTATTTTCACAATTAGTTTGCCCCATCTAAAGACTTCACTCTTGTATAAATCAGCAAAGACAGATCACTAAAAAGCTAATGGGTTTGTGATAGATAATCCTTCTTTGGAGTGTCTGGACATTGTTGATTATACGACTGAGTTTTGTCTCAGTGGGAAGAGATATTTGGAAAGGCCAAAACCATAATACTAGTAGACAGTATAGTATGAAAACAGCTTTTGGGCAAGTTGAGAAAAGGCAGAATCTATACTATTCTATCTATTAGATAGTATGTAGACTGAGGTGACCGTTGGAGGCAGATTTGAATTCTTGTGACTATTGAACTTGTCACATCAATTATCTTGAAAATTGTTTGTCCATTGTTTCCCTTGTATTTAAACTCATGTAAGAACAAGAATGAAAGCTAATGAAAATAAAATTATTCTCTATTATATTCTCTCTCTTGCAAGCAACAACTCTCTCATACTCTCTTTCTTATTTTGGAATCAAATTCACATTCTCTCTTATGTTCTTGAGACTTATTCATATTGTACATGGAACTAACATGCTATCAGAGTTTGCAAGCTCCTAATTCCCTATTTATTTTATGCATTCGACTATACTCTTTCACTCTCTCAGTTCACTTTTTCAATTTTTTTTAAAGAAATTAGTATTATCCAACAGTCCATAGCATTCGAAATGGAGCAAAATACAGCTGTTGTGATTATTCCAGTCACTCTAAAAGAGGTGAGCTACTTACTCTGGTCAAAAATGATCAAGACAATCCTTGCTGGAAGAGGCTTATGGTCGCATGTAACCACTAGTGAAGTGCCAAAACAAACCACTCCATGAAAACATTACAATGAGATTGTGTTGGTAGATGAAGGTAATAGAGTCAAAAAGACTTCATGGTGTTGTCTATCATCCAAAACACACTTGATGGTCCCATTATGGAAGCCTATTAATCCAATGCAAACCGTTTTAAAGGAACTATTTTAATTGAAAAGAGTTAGAAACACATGAAGTCAACTAAACCTACTAACCCATTCACCCAATTTTAGATAATTTGAATAGTTGTAGTATTTTTGAGAATTTCATTGTCTTTATTATATACATGTGTTTTCTGCTTAGATACATTCAATAATTTAAAAAATTTTGGAAATTTTTTTTGCCCAGTTTTCGAATAATTTAGACAATTTCAAATACTTTCGGTTAATTTCAATAATATTTTAGTTTTTATGATTTTGAATATTTAAGAAAATTATACTTTCTTCGTTTCATTTTGAGTTTTTGAGAAAATTACACTCTTCTTGTTTTTCATACTTTCAGTTACTTTCAATAATATTGTAGTTAAAGTGTGTAAGTACTTTAACACTCCAAAATTTTCAAAAATAAACTTTAACTCACCAACTATGAGAAAATGGACACTAAAACCCTGAAATTTTAATTTAAAGAAAAATATTTAACTCGTGTTTGAGCCAATAAATTCCTCAACTTTTAAATTTTGACCGTTCTAACACTTATATTTTGTTGACTCGTCCATTTAAGAAACCTGAATGGTCAACTGTTAAACTCGAGTAACGTTCATTATATCGACGTTTTAAAAATCATTTTTTTAAATCCCTAATTGATTTCATCTTCCTCACTCGAAAACCTGACCTCCAATTCCATTTCATCTTCCTCAAATCGATTTCAGAGGAATCAGATTTTTTTTCATCAAAGATTACCTCTGAAATCGAGAGAATATCTGAAATATGAAAAAACTAAACCAAACTCCATTTAAAAATTTAAACAGAAATTCCCTAGGATAGCTCTAAAAAGTATTTATCACAAATATAACTCTCAATCATCAAAATGTTTATTAAAGAGGTAAATATACATTTATAATCCTAGGGTTAACTAATCTAGATTTAGAGTTTATAGTAAAAGATGGAATTTTAGGGGTGAAAATTTTAAAAAATAAATAGAAAATTTTCAAAATAAAAAATTTTAAAATAGTTTCAAAAAGCAGTATCGAATTGGAAAAAAAATCCAAAAATAAATTGATTTTTTTCAAAAATAAATGATAAAAAGTTCGAATTTGAAAACTTATAATACCAAACTACAAGAAAAATTATTATTTACATTTAGTTTTATTATTTATTTATGTTTATATATCTATATAGTAAGGGGGTAGTAGAAACTTTTGTCTCTTTAATAAAATATTTTGATCATTTTCCTCTTTGAAAACTGACAAAAAATTAAAAATGAGTTACTTGAGAGAATTGACCAAATTTAAAAGAACTATAAATATGATATCATTACTTAAAAAACCCAGATTAATACCGGAATACCCAAGCATATAACTACAAAATTTTTCTTTGTCGAATAGGACTATGAAGAACAAAAAAGGTGTGATATACGAGCATGTGATGCGCGTTTGATTTGAAGAGACGCATTTTAGCTTCCCATCTAAAAACTAGCGGGGAGGGTTCTCTTTGTCCATAGAAATTGGGTCGAGAGAGAAACCATTTCAGGGGTTAGGGTTCGTAGCTGGTGATTACACCGTCACTGGACTTGATTCCACTTCATGTTTTATAAATTTCCTTATAATTTCCGTTTGGATTTGAAAGTAATAGGCTAACAAAATCAACCGATCATCTGCGTACAAATCCACTGCTCCCAGTCTTCTTCCGCATCGATTTCGTTAGGATATTCTTCGTTAACCTCTCGCTTGCGTTATTTGTATGGTTCCTGAAAGAATTTATTGAGCTTGGGAAGTGATAAAACCGATCAATTTTAGGTTAGCTTTGTGATTTTCTTACTTTTTGGAGATTGACAGTAAAAATCTATGATTTTACTATAATGGGGTTGGATCGTATGGATAGGCTTAGTGATCTGCCTGATGCACTACTCGTGAAGATATTATCCTTACTGCCTATGAAAGAAGTCGTGCAAACAATGATTTTGTCAAAAAGATGGCAGTCTCTTTGGATTTTGCGTCAAGACTTGAATATAGTGATGATATGTACCAAGATGGTGGCCAAGACATGAGGTTCTTACAGTTTCTCTATAGTTCTTTGCTGCTGACCCAGGTAGAAATGGTAATGTTGGACTTGGACCGTGGGCCTGACTCGCAAATACTTATAGCGGGGTAGTATTGGGCATTGATATTGTAGGCCCGTAAAGTTGCTGGATTCGCGGGACAGGTTTTTGCGGGATGGGCCTCCAGAGGAATGGGACGAAGCGGGTCATGCGGGAGAACAAAGACCCGCAAATATCATTTCTTCACTTTAATTTCCACTTGAAAAAGAAAATAAGAGAGATAGAATTAAGAGGTGATTCAGTTCTTTCTCCACCAACATAACCGTAGGACCTCCAGCGATGAAGAGTGGAGATCTGACGGTGGATCTGCTCTTCACGTCGCCTCAAGAAGTTGTATGCCCGTATGTAATCACATGTCCCGTGGGCAGACCCGCATAAGCCTACTTTTTGGGTGGGTGGGTTTGGTCAACCATTTCAGGGACCGCGGGCCTGATCCGTCGTGACCTGCTTGAAGACGAGCCCACTGCGGTATGTGACGGGACGGGACAACCTGTTTGCCATCTCTAGCACCAGGTTAATGTTCTTGAAAGTTTTTCTTTGAAGATTTTTCAAAACTCTGGGGATATAGATCTTGGAGGATGTGTTACACCTGCTGTTAATGGCTCTGTGAGTGAGCTGATTATCGAGATTGATACTTCTTCTACTGAAACTCAATTTATACTTCCACGGAGCTTGTGTACTGGATCTAGAATGCTTGTGATGTTAAAGCTACAAAATGCAGTTCTTGTGGATGCGTCAGACACGGTTTCTTTCCCTTCTCTTAAAACTCTGAGCCTTATATCAATGACGCACCCAAGTAATGAGTTTATCGGCAAGCTTTTGTTCAGTTGTCATGTTCTTGAAAACATGTTTGTGGTAAGATTTTGCGGTGACAATGTAGCCCTTTTGGTAGTTAGAGCGGCTATTTTGAAGTTTCTAACCCGACATCAGAAGTAGAGTAAATCAGGGGTTAGTGTTCAATGTTCCCGCTTTGGAGTTCTTGGACATTATTGATTATACAGATGGGTTTTGCGTCATTGAGAACAATATGCCTAAGGTTGTAGAGGCCCATCTTGATGTAACTTATAGTCATCCTCAAAAGCTTCTTGCTTCTCTTACTTCACTCGTGCAGCTTTCATTATGTTTAACGACTTCAATGGTAATGCCTTTTTCCTTAAAACTTTATAAAAGGTTGTTCTATACACAAGTTTGTGTGGGATTTATTTATATCAAATCTGTCATAGTTTACATCAAATCCTATGTATCTTATATGTAGGATGCACGTTTCGATGGAACAATATTTAGCCAGCTTGAATAGTTGAAAGTATGTACTTGCGAGACTGAGTGGCTGGATCTACTTATGCGTCTGCTCTGGGCTGACCCTAAACTAAGGTTTATTGTCCTTGAACTGGTACACATACACAAAACCCAAACTGCTCAAAAGATTCAATCGTTGACCCATGTTTTTATTTGTGATGTTCTAACTCGAATTCCCTTTTCAGTGTAAGTTCCATGGCATTAGAACTGAAGATCTGCTCATGTGCTGGAACAAACCGAGTCCTGTTCCTGAATGTCTATCGTCTAGTCTTCAATATTTTGACTGGACGCAATAGAAAGGAAGATAAGAAGATAAACAAGTGGCAAGATACATCTTAGAAAACTCTGTCGTTTAGGACTGGCAACTTTCTACCCCAAATCGAAAATCCTGTAAAGAATCTTCCGATGCTCACGGAGTTGTCAATGTCACCAAGGAGGTCTTCAGTCTATCAGGTTGAGTTCTGTGGGAATTACAATCCTGTCTCAAAGTGAAAAGATTAATTTCAATGGTATGTATTCGTTTCTTCTAAAGTTCCCTGTTTATTTGGATATCTTGAATGTTTAACTCTAATCTTCACGTTTTGATTGTGGGGGAAGTATTGCCATCATGAGGATGGAAATTGTTGAAATCATTCATTATAACATGTCTCCAAAATTAAGTACGTTAAACACTGTTGAAGTAATTCATTATAGCCATCCTGATGTTGGAACATTGCTGCAATAGTCAAGGAGACTTTGTTGTTGTAATGGAAAGTAACGATCGGTTGTGGGATATGTATCATCGACAGTAACATACTCAAATTTCATAATAAAAAAATCCTCCATTTCTACAGCACTTAAGCACATATCATCTGACCACGGTTTGTCGCTGCATTTAGCGACCAACAAATGCGCTTAGCTTTTTCGTTGAGCGTACGATAAGGTGACGGTCGATCAAAACATTTAGGGTTCTAGAAACATGTTCTCGGATCGATAAAAGAGTTTCTTGCAATAGCTTAGAGACTATTTTCTTGAGAGATGAATTGAATTGAATCACACAAGGAATAAGCAAAAGATCAAAGTTTATTATCAAAAGTATGAACATTATGAGAGTCTTACCTCTCTTTATATAACAATTCCTTATCCACAAACCAATTAGGAATAGAAAGATAAATACTACTTAGAAAAAGAAATATTAAGTTTATCATAATTGAAGAAAACATATAAAACCAAATCGACAGAGGATGATAATTTGAGTTATCATATTGGCATCAACATTAGAGATGTCAGTGCATTAGGTCTCCCGAGGTGATGAATCCCTTATGAGGAGATCTTTTTGTCCCTGATTCATTGAAGTATGATCAAATCTTTTGAGAGAGAGATTGGTTGACTCAGATCGTGTATGATGGATGGATTGATTGGATGATCTTCAGAAATGATCTATGGACAGATCAGATCTTGTGTATATGTGTCTAAGATCAAGATAATGAACTATTTTTTGTGATCAAAGACAAGTTTTGCTTGTAGAGAATGAACTCCTAGAAGTTCGATGTTAAAAGATGAACAAAGGATTCACATTTTTAAGAGATATTTTTTGACAAAAAGGTGAATGATTTGTTCAGAAACAAACTATAGTTTAAGTAGAAAAAGAAGAAACCGAAAAGTCCTAAAATTGTAGAAAAATGAGAAAAAACTTAATTTAAACTAAAATTCTCTTGAAAACTAAATAATAAGTACCTTGGCTGAGTTCTTGACTTTATTTTGTGGATGGCCCCCTCAGAAAAAGAAAATGCATCCTCAACTTGGGTATCAGTCTTCTTTTCATTTGAGAAAGAGCCTAAGTCGTCCTTGAGTCTGATCCACAACTTTTTCATCTTGTTTGTGTTGTTCTTCATGGCCAATATAAGCTCATTATTCTCCATTCCAGCCTATGGGTTCATCTTCAAGCTTTTCAATTCAGCCATCCATGTTTATCCTTAGTCGCATAGTCATCGGGCTCAGCCATGGTTACATCATCCCCTCCTCCTTTGAAAAGATTTGTCCTCAAATTTGTATCTCCTACATCAAAAGGAAACAAGTAAGAAGCAATGCAAATGATCAAGAAAATAAGCAGGAAAACAATATCAATGTAAGTTTTGGACAAAAACTTCCTTGGAGTTTTGAAGCCATTTCCTTAAAGTACCTCCATCTCCAAATCTCAGGCTGATAAGCATGGTGTTTGCTTTTGTTCCTTTGAGAATGATCATGTTGTTCTTGAACACTCAAAACGGAGACTAGATATCCAAAATTATATGTGCAAGACATGTTTAGATCAGAAACCAAAGTTCCTTTTATCTATAACATGTAGCACACGTTTCGGATCATCATGATGCATATCAAAGTAAGTGTTGTACACCAGAATGGTCTGAAGGCACGTGATAGCATAGTTCCTAAAGAACAAGTTCAAAACGGGCACAAGTTTCTCAGATTCAAAATACAAATGATTAAGTTCAAACTCAAAATCACTTATCAATAGCTCAACATGTATTTCAAAGAATGTATTGTAAACCATAATATCATCAAAGCTTAAAACAACACTTTTATTCAAGCATGATCTCAAAACAAGCCAATATTTATTAGTTCTAGAACAAAAAAATCAGCAAGTTTTAACTTAGAAAAATCAAACTCGACTGTAGCTCCAAGTGTTTTTGATTCATTTCTAACAACAAGTTCTTTCCAGGCACATGTGAATGCAAACAAACCATCAGAGATCAGTTCACGCCTAGAAAAATTCATAACAAAGCCATCATCTTTAAAGCTAGCAAAGGAACCCAAGGTTTTCTAAAAAAAAAGATCAGGTTGTTTCAGAACAAATTCTAGTGGCTTTTCAGGATGATTAAAGCTTTGTTTATGTTCCATAAACTTCTCAAAACTCAAAACACGGCCAGGATAGTTGTTAACAACACATTGAACACGTTTTTGATCAAAGAGTTTGTCAGGTTCAAGTTTCTTAAAAGAATGAATCATGTTATCAAAAACAGAATTTGGAACACAAAATTCTTTCACATTTTCCAGACTAAATCATCTCACATCACTGGAACTAACCATAACAAACATTTCAGGCAGAGAATTAACCAGATCAAATCCCTGACAGTGCTCTTGTAAGTAAGGTGACAAAGGCGTAAAAACTGTTCCTGGTTCCAAGCTGATCAGCTGCTCCAACACTTCACCTTGGGTTAGACTCTTTTAATATGCTTTTGGTGAGTGTTCTTCTGAGACCTAAGACACTGAAACAAGGCTACTCGGTTGCTCCAATTCAAAAAGGTTAATTTATCACAAGTATTATTGATAACAAGTTCAGATTGAGGAGAGAAAAGAGAACACTGAGGTTATGTTTTAGATTCTTTCCTTACCTTAGTTGTTTTTGTTTCCATCTCTTGGATAACTTGTTCCTGCTTACTACAACTTTTTGGACCATCAATTTCAGATGAAGAACGTGGGATTGACCTTCTTTGCTTATGTGACTGAGACTTTCTTGGCTTATCTCGATCATGGCAAGGTCTGGTCTCTTCTTTAGTCTGTCTCGGTTGTTTTCTGTTGTAATTATCAGAAACAAAGTGTTTCTTCATGAAGTGTTTCAGCTCAAACCAGTATGCAACTTTTGCTTCTCCTGTTCTTCTTGTGGTAGTAAGAAGCTGATCCCACCATTGAATGGCATCACCACAAAACTCTATTGTAGCCAATCTAACCTTCTTTCTTTCTGAGTAGTTTTGGCCATCAAAAACAAGTTCCATTTGCTGTTCCCACTCCAACTAGCCATCATGGTTGTTTCTGCCACAGAAAGATGGTATCCTGCTCCTTCTTTTTATCTTGGCATCCTTCTGAACCTGAGAAACACTACTAAAGAAATCATCAGCATGTTTCTGTTGAAATGGATCAGTCTTTTTCATTCTTTTCACGATCTCAGACATCATTGCTTCCATCTCCAATTTATTCAATGTCACAATTGGTGTCTCCTTTCTTTTACTGACATCTCCATACATAGTTACCTGTTACAATCTCAACAGGAAAAATTAGCACATATATAATAGTCAAAGCCTCACAAACTCTCAAGTTTTTCTCTCTGATTTTCTGAAATTTTTCTCTGTGAATACAGTAGCTCAGCAACAACAACCATCAAATTTCAGAGAACAAACCCCAACCCCAAAACAGAAGAAAGAGATTGACATATTGCAAGATTTTTGTTTGCAATAGGCTTTACCACCATGGCTGGATTTCTCCTCAGCCAAGTGGGATTTCTCTTCAACTTTTCTTTGATTGTTTTTTTTTTAAATTCTGGTTGGCCCTTTTGCAGATTCAACAGATAGAAAGATAAGAAACTTCTGAGAAAATTGCAGAGAATAGAAAACAGATTCCCAAAAACAGAGAGAATTCAAAAAGTCAGAATCAAACCAGAAATCAAGAGCCTTCAAATCTGCTCTGATACCAAATGATGAATCCCTTATGAGGAGATCCTTTTGTCCCTGATTCTTTGAAGGATGATCAAATCTTTTGAGAGAGAGTGTGTTGATTCAGATCATGGATGATGGATGGATTGACTGGATGATCTTCAGAAATGATCTATGGACTGATCAGATCTTGCGTAGATGTGTCTACGATCAAGATAATGAACTCTTTTTGTGATCAAAGACAAATTTTGCTTGGAGGGAATGAACTCCTAGCAGTTCGATGTTCAAAGATGAACAAAGGATTCACAATTTTAAGAGATAATTTTTGATAAAAAGGTGAATGATTTGTTCATAAACAAACCAGAGTTTAAGTAGAAAAAGAAGGAAACCGAAAAGTCCTAAAATTGTAGAAAAATAAGAAAAACTTAATTTAAACTAAAATTCTCCTGAAAACTAAATAATAAGTATCTTGTGTGAGAACCGAAATTCGCACTGTCGATTTCTGTTTAATTATGAATGCAGGGTAAACCCTAGTTTCCCAGAGGTCCCAGATATCTGTTAAACCACACGCCAATAAGTCAGAATACGAAGTAAATATCGAGAAACAAAGTAAGAATCGAAAAGAGGACAAATATATGTCTTATTCCGAATTTGTGTATGAGCGTTTATAACAGGATAGGAGCCCTGGCTATGAGATCTGCCGCCGAGATCCCTAGTTCTAATAAACTAAGACTGCAAAACCCTAGTTGAGTCGCAACTTGAATAACAAAAACGAAAAGTTGCATAAATGTTCTAAGTGCTAAGCTATGTTTACTTTGAGTGGAGATTTCTTGTGTCCTCTGAATCATCACCCTTGAAGTCCTTATATACTCCTCCAGAGACGGTTTGCTCTTTCCCCTTCCGCCCTTGGTCGAATTTATCGCTTCGCGGAAATATCGTTTTTTCCTTGATCTTCATGATTATCTTCGGAAACTAAACATTTATCCTTTGATCTTGATATTTATGTTCCGAACTTAACATTTATCCCTTCCAGAAAAATAAAAGATAAACCGTCACAAAGTTTGGGCTTGATTTTGGATAAAATTGGGATTGGGCCTTTGGCCGAGCTTTAGACCTTGTCGGGCCGTTTTTTGACTTAGGCGTTTCTACAATTTTATTGAAAGAGCATTGCTAAGATGAAGCCATCGGAGAGTTAGGATATTTCGTATGGGGGGTGTGGCTCTAGGTGTTTAGTAAACTGTTACCGTCTCATACGATCGACCTGATCCTTTCTCGAGAAAACAAGTTCTTTTGGTAAAGTTCCAATGTCAATTCTGATCAAGACGGAACAAAGATATGTTCGATCAAGTATCGAAAGAGGGAGTTAACGAGGACGAGGTGAAGATGGATTGATTGATCAGACTTGCCGAATGAGCGAGCCGAATTGCTCATGACATGTAACTCGCCCGTTCGGTGAGTTGGTTGGTCTGTGCTGTCCAACTCGCCATACGGGCGAGTTGTTCGGTCCTGTACGAGCGAGTTGGTCGGTCTGCATCCAACTCGCCAGTACAGAGAGTTGGTCGGTACTTGCTGTCCAGCTCGCCCGTTTGGCGAGTTGGTTCGCTCATGTGGCTTCATTTGCCTGTTCGACAAGCTGGATGTCTTGCTCGGCCATCTTCTCCATCCGGGGAGTTGGATGATCGAGTCTTCTAGTAGTATTGCCGTTCGGGGATACGTTTACCCGAGGTTTTTGGATAAACTCTTCCTGATGATTTATTTGTGCAGACCGCTCCTTTGTGGTCAGTCGAGATTTGACCTTGATTTTTCTCGTTCCCCTTTTTCGGGACGTTATATTTTTCTTTCACAAAGGGCGCATTTTCCCGGTAGGTTTCTGACTTGATTTCATCGTAACCGATTTTGACCCCAGAATCTTAGCTGACTTCTTGACTTTCTTTCGTGTGTGGCCCCCTCTGAAAGTGAAAATGCATCCTCAACTTGGGTATCAGTCTTCTTTTTGGTTGAGAAAGAGCCTAAGTCGTCCATGAGTCCGATCCACAACTTTTCCAGCTTGTTTGCCTTGTTCTTCATGGCCAATATAAGCTCATTATGCTCCATTCCAGCATCTGGTTCATCTTCAAGCTTTTCCATTCAGCCATCCAGGTTTATCCTTAGTCGCATAGTCATCGGGCTCAACCATGATTACATCACGAGGTGAGAAAGATTCGACTCAGAATCGACATCATCGTTGTTTGAAACAAATTAGGAAAGATACTTGACGTTAAAAACGCCTGAAGTGTTGATATCAGCGGGAAGACAATAGGCATTGTCATTATTTTGTTCCAAGACTTTAAGAGGTCTTATGTTCCTTGCCTTGTGTAAGCATGAGTAGGCATACGGTTGCGAGTTAAATATGCCAATACGTAGTCACCAACCGCAAAGACTAAACGTCGACGGTGTGCATCAAGTGCTTGTTTGTATTTAGTTGCGGAAGACTCAAGATTAGAGACTGACCTAGTATGTATATCAGTGATTTCATCCACAAAAGTTGAAGCATCACCATGTAGGCGTGTACAATCCGGTAAGTTAGACTGAGCCAATGGTCCACGAGGCACAATGCCATAAACAACCTCAAAGGAATATATCCCAAGCTCTGATTCAAAGATTTGTTTTGCGCAAACCAGTTTGTGGTAGTTTTGCGTCCTTTGTCTTTATCGTATCACCGACTAGACAACATAACAAATTCCCCAAACATATTTTGGTGACTTTTGTATGTCTACCATTTTGAGGAAGATAAGTCGTACTAATATCCAAAGAACTACCAAGTTGTTTCAATATAGAACGCTCAAAATGTCCAAGAAACTGTGAATCACGATCGGAGACAATCGATAGAGGTAACCCGTGTAACCGATAAATCTCCCGAAAGAATAACATAGCTACTTTATAGAGTCAAACTCGCGTTCTATACGAGGAAGACCAAGAACAAATTCCATACTAACGTTCATCCACTGTTTAGTGGGAATGGGAAAAGGTATGTACAGACCAGCATTTTTTGCATTACCATTTGATGTTTGGCAAACAACGCAACTCTCCACAAAGCGCTCAATGTCACAACGCTGGGTTTGCCAAAATTACGAGGTCGGTAAAAATGCAAGGTACGGTCGCTACCAACATGGCCCTCACGATGAAGTTCCGAGATGATCTTCTGGCGTAAACTGCACTCTGGTATACACAATTGTGTACCCTAAAAGAGGAACCCATCCTGAACCGTGTACTCGATGAATTTCCATCCAAAGCTGAAGTAAATATAGGCCTAAAGAATGGATCAGCCAGGTATAGATCAACAAAAGTACTGAATCCCGTGACTGATGAATGAAGAACGGCGAGAAGGTAATGTCGTAGGCTCAAGGCGTCTGCCACACGGTTAGAGGAACCAGAAGTATGCTTGATCACCAAATTGAATTGCTAAAGATAAGCTATCCAAGAGGCATGACGAGATGGCACTTTTCCCTGACTGCTCATATGTTTAAGTACATCATGGTCTGCGTAAAGAACAAATTCTTTATGAAACAAATAGTGCCTCCAATGATTGATAGCTTGTATGATTGCATAGAATTCTATGTCGTAAGTGCTATAAAAGAACCGTGCACCAGCCAATTTTCACTGACGAAGGCAATTGGATGACCCTTTTGACTTAGGACTGCGTTGATCCCAATTTTTAATGCGTCACAATGAAGTTCACACACGAGGGGTAAATCAGGAAGTGCAAGAACTAGAGTCGGAAAAATATTTGTCTTTACAATTGCGAAGGCCTGAGCTGCCTCTAGCGTCCACACAAATTGTTCTTCACTGATACAATCTGTAATTGGAGCTATGAGAGAGCTAAACTGCGACACAAACCGTCTGTAAGAAGATGTGAGACTGTGAAAGCTATGGACCTCAATGATAGTAGTCGGAATTGGCCATGACTGTATTGTGGTTATTTTTCCTGGGTCGACGGCAAGTCTTTGCGCCGACACAATATATCTGAGAAAGTGAACTTTGGGAGAGGCAAGCCTACATTGTTGCATAAAATTTATCATAGTGAAAAATGGTTAAAACCTCTGCTAGATGATGAACATGATAAGTGAGTGACAGACAAAAGTTTAGAATATCATCAAAATAGATGACAACAAAGTTTCTATAGAAGGCTGTAGGGCTTGGTTCATCACGTGCATGAAGGTGCTTGGTGCGTTAGATAAACTAAAAGGCATGACGAGCCACTCAAAAAGCTCTTCACGAGTTTTGAAAGATGTTTTCTATTTACCCCTCGGGTTGATACGTATTTGGTGATAACTGCTTTTTAAATCAAGTTTCAACAATATGGTTGATGTTCCGATATGGTCGAGTAAGTCACCGAGTCGAGGAATAGAGAACCGGTAGCGTATTGTTATTTTGTTTATAATGTGACTATCAACACATATGCCAAGATCCGTCTTTCTTTGGAATAAGTAATGCATGTATAGCACGAGGCAAAATCTCTCATGTATGAATTCTTTTGCGACAAGATCTTCTACTTGACGTCATAATTCTTCATGTTTGATCGGCCTCATACGGTAATGGGAGCGATTAGCTAGCGTAGCGTCTGGGAGGAGACCAACGCGATAATGTATATTGCAGAGTGGAGGTAAGCTGTTGGGTAAGTTGTCCGGAAAGACGCCGGAAAATTCCATGAGAACTTGTTGAAACGGTTCCGGAGCACTGTGAAAGTGTTGGGTGACTATAAGATTCGTTATGAGGATTTAAACAAGTCTTGACTCACACATGGCAGCGATGAACGGCTTCTTCTGAAGAAAAGAAACCAGAGTAGGTTTTGTGCTCGAGGTTACTGAAGGTGCTGGTTTGAACACAAATTTAGGATTAGCAAACGTAAAGATGTATGTGTTGATAAAATCGTCATGTATAGCAAGTCAATCAAATTCCCATGATCTTCCTAGTATTAAGTGACAAGCATCTGTAGGAGCTATATAAAAATATATTTTATCTTTCTAGGCAGGTCCAATTGAGAACGTGACGAGAGCTCCTGAGTGACGATGAGATTGTGGTCTTGATGTAGCCAAGCGAGTTTGTACGGAGATGGGTATGGTTTGTCTTGTGGGTTAATCTTGGTAATGGCGTCTTTTGCAATGATGTTTTCACAGATTCTAGAGTCAATCAAGAAGGTACACACCTTGCTGTTGATTGTGAAATGTGATTCAAAGAGTTAGTTGCATTGTGGGAGTTGTCTTTCAGCTTTTGGAGCGAGACCTGAGCGGTGAACGACGAGAAGATTGCCCGATCTGGATAGAGTTATTCTTCTTCAGGTTATTTTTAATCATATATAGGTTCTTGATCATGTGTGTTGTCGTCGAGTAACAATCCACGACGAGTACAAGATGGACAAGCAGATTGGTGATGGCCTGGCTCTCCACAACCGAAACAAAGTAGTCCACAAGGCCGGTTTTTCTGAGTTTAGCTGAGTCGAGCCAACATGGACAATTGATGTTTCTGATTTGGCAGTACTTACGTCAAGGGCGGAGGCCGATGCTGATTCGTAATCGGTTGGTTCTAACATGTCGAACCCCATGGCTAAAAGCCATTACGGTTTTGATTTTCAACAGTTCTGGCTTGTTTATGAGCTTCCGAGATGGATTTTGGTCGGAAAAGGTTCATGGTGAATTGTATTTGTTGACGAAGCTCTCTAGTAAATTGCATGACCAACTGATCTTAAATACCTCAAATTTCAACGCGATTAATCATCTTGAATTATTTTTGTTGCGTATTCATCAACGGTTTGATTTCCTTGCAGTAGATTCTGCAATTTTGGAACATTAATTGATTATAGTTGTATGGCAAAAAGTGTTTTTGCATCTCGCGTTTAAGTTTGTCCCACGCAGTAATCTTGGATTTTCCTAAACGAGTTCGAGCTTTTTTGCTTTGTGACCACCAAGTGGCTGCATGTCACAAAAGTGGATTGCAATCAGAGGAACACAACGATCTAACAAGATTTTCTTGAAACCGAGAATTTCTTCTACGGTGACAAACCAGTCAAGTAATTCCTCCGCAACGGTGAAACAGTTGAACTCTGGGAAGTCAAGTTTAAAACTTGATTTTCATGCTGAGTCGTTTTATTCTTTCTCTGATTCCAAGTTGTTGTCGTTGCGGTTATGTTGTTGGAGTGGAGCAAAAGGACTGTCCCCCTCTTCCTGCAAGTCGTCATTATTACCAGTATGGGTGTTGTGTCTATGGCGAATTACGGGTGTTGCATTTTGTGTTGTTAGCGCGGCTACTGCATTCAAAAGAGCCGTGACTTGTGCATGAAGATCATTGATGGATTGTTGTGTAGCTGGGGCGTAGTCAACAATGTGTTGTTGAGAATGGGTTTTTCAAACCATCATTGCATAGCGATTTTCAGAGCTTATTACGGCTCTGATACCAACTTAGCTCAACGTACGATAAGGTGAACGGTAGATCAAAGAGCCATTAGAGTTTTAGAGACATGTTCTTGGATCGGTCAAGGATTTTTTTGCGATAGCTTCTTAGAAACCAGTTTCTTGATAGATGAACTGAATCGAGTAACACAAAGAATAAGCAAAAATTCTAAGTTATTATCAAAAGTATGAACATTATGGAAGTCTTAGCTCTCTTTATATAAAGATTCATTAGCCACAAACCAGTTACAAATAATAAAGATAAATACCACTTAGATAAATATTAAGTTTATCCTATTTTAAGAAAACATAGAAAACCAAAGAATGATAATTTGAACTATCATATTGGTGCCCACATTAACGATGTTGTTTGAACCGAGTTTGGTCGGTTTCCAATAAAGGGACGAAACTTGTCGGCGGGTAGTTTTGAAGATGTTTATATTAAGCAGGGAAGACATTTGTTTGTATATATAAAGGGAAGTTTCAGGCAAAGAAAGTAACCGGTGCTTATAGAGCTAGCCGGGGAGTACAAATTGGCGAGAATAAGATATAAACTTTAATTCTGGCCGCCAGTGGTGTGTGTGTTCTCTTGTGTCCCCTTTTCCTTTGTCCCTCCCTTCCTTTATATAGGCATCTTTTCGCAAGGATGCCCTAAGTTGGTTCGCCATAATGGCCCTTGCTCGTACGGGCCGGCTGACCACGCCGTCGGGTGGGTAACCTTATAGTCGCTCCAGCCAGCCGACTAAATCACGCTGTGATGGCTAAAAGTAGTATGAAGCGGGACACGTGCGAGTCACGTGTTTCGAGCCGCGAGCCAAACCGGGTGACTCCGAATCTGATGGGCCAGGCCAACTAATTCATGGGCCTTCTGGGGGATGTAATCCACCTCCTACAGTGGGTCCCCCCAGCCCATTGATGATCGGGGCAGCCGATCTCGATGGATTTGTAGATCCTGGTTCGGAAATAGTTGGGATGGCGTGACAGAACGGTTCTTGTGAGCGCTTTCATTCTCTCGGCTTTTTATGAGCAGAACCTTTAGATGTCGAGTCGTTCTCTCGACAGATGATTCAGAAAGGTTCACGCCTTCAATGTTTCTGTCGGTTTCTTGGATTTTGTTGGTAATTGCTAAGATGGGGTCCCTGTGTTGGTTTGACTTGATAACACTTGCCGATTTACTGGCAAACGACAAAACAGACTCATCGGCACTGTTGTCTCGAGAAGAATTCCTTGGTGCATCACACCTGTCGAACAATGCTTTCGACGCATGACTGAACGAGCTTTGAGGGTCAAGCTTTACTGAAGATGTCGGGTCGTCTGTCGGTTAGTCGAGAAGGTGTGTCGAGAGGGAACAATTCACTTGTCAGTTGGGATCTCGAAAGGTCGTAAGGGAGATGGGTGTTTCGTCATAATCCATGCCCATTTACTTCAGAAGCCAAAGAGTCGCAGAAATAGTGGGGGGTAAAGGCCCAATTAGAACTTTGTAGACCTAATTATGACGAACCTGGGAATCGTACTTCTTCTCTCTTCTTTTAAATACGCCTCTTCTTCCTCTTTCTCTCCATTCTTCTTTGCAAGCACATGTACCTTTTCCTCTCCATTCTCTTTACTTTCTCTCTCTAGATTTGTTGTAGAATATATAGACTGCGTCGGTAAAGATGTTCCTGCAAGAAAGATTGACTCGGGAGGAGAAAGGAAAAGCGGTGTCACCGCGTCGAGTCCTGCACGAGACGAGATGACCAACGAGCTGCTCGAGGACTTCGAGTTGGTGCATCGGAACGCGTTGGTGGAAGTTGACGGCCTTAGTCAGTCGCAAAGGTTGCTAGTCATAGACGCAGAAAGGGAAATCCGAGGAGAAAATGACGGCAACGCGGCGACTGAATTGCTCGGTGATGGTCGACCCATGCCATCCCGACTAAGACCTATTCGATTAGGGCCACTCCGATCCAGGCCGGGCCGATCTGGGCCAGCCCGATTCAGGCCGGTCCAGAGAGAAAACTCGGCAATAACTTCCCCTCCCGTCCCGACCCGTTACTTGGGAAACAGTATTTTAGGCCTCTTTCCCCTGTTCCTCTTGAGTTGCTGCATCCAGTTGACATCCCGAGGCGATCATGGAAAGGATTCCCAGAGACAAAGTCGATTCCCGAGAGCGTCAAGAAATTGCTCATGGACTGCAACGCTGTTGGTGTGACGTATATGATACCGTCGAGGGAACAAAGACCTTGGTTGCCTCAGGTCGGGTATCAGTGCGTCTACGAGTTGTACTTTCAGAGGGATACAAAAATATGGTTTCCCATTCCACGAATCGTCACATCATAATGCCTTCCGCCGGGAAGTGGCTATCTGTCAATTTTTGAACGACTCGTTCCGTTTGATGGTCCCATTGCTGGTTATGGCGGCAGAGATTGACATATCGCTATATGCACGGGCATTCGAAGAACTGACGCTGGTGAAACCTATGAAGAATGGCTTCTTCTCGGTGAAGATGAGGCCGAAGTACAATATAATACCGGCCACCCAAACAAGATGTTAAACTGGCAAGAAGCTACTTCTACATGAAGGCTAACAAGCATGAATTTGTCGAGCTGCCAAACGACCAGTTCTGAGTCTTTTTTAAACTGGCGCATTGGTAGATCGCTGTCGTTGATTTGCGTGTTTTTCGTTTTATCTAACCATTTTTATCGTGCAGTTAGTCATCCATACCTGACCGGCATTCTAGGACAAGTCTTCGACAACGCCCGAGCCCTTGTAGAACTTGGTCATCAGAATTTGCCCGAAATCAGCGAAGAGAGAGTTCGTCGCACTTTGGATCGAATCAACAAAGGTGAGGCCCTTTTTTTTAGATTTTGCCCTTGCTTTTCTTCTGTCGTTATGCTTAAAATATATTTTTGTCTTGGTTGTTTTATCGTACCGGCGACTGGAATTCTAGTCTTCCTTGCCAGCGCCGAAAAAGCAAGAAGAGGTCTTCATTATTCTCAAGTGCGGAGCAAAGAGAGATTACGAAGGCTATAAGGATGAGAGAAATTCCCGATCTTTCTGTCGTTTTTGGAGGACATGGGTGAGGGCCCTTCCGCCGCAGTTGGACATATGAGGGCCCTAGATGGATTTGGTCTGGATGGGACCGAGTCTGGGAGCCTAGTCCCTGAAGCTGCTCCTGTAAGTATGGGCCTTTGAAACCTCGCTTCGCAGTGCCAAGGAGCCTCGTCCCTCCGGAGGACGCAAGAAGAGGTCGCGTGACGGTTTAGCTGTTGGCGACAACCAGTATGATAAGGCTGGGACTACTGAAGAAGATCAGTCGGAAGAGCCCCTGAGGAGAAGGAGGAAGAAGAAGAAATCAGCCAAAAAGCAGCCTGCTCTCGGAGATGAAAGAGCCCTTTCTCTGGCGGATGGATTGATAGAGGGCCTGGACCTAGATGGAGGTACAAAGGGAGGTCCGAGCTATCCTCCAAAGGTCCTGTCAGCAGAAGAGACCTTGCCTGGTTCTCCGATTCAGCATGAAGATGTTCCTCTAGGATCCGTGATGAAAAAGAGGAAGAGGAAGACGAAGAAGAAGAGGAAGAAGAAGAAGAAGAAGAAGAAGAAGAAGAAGAAGAAAACTGAGTAGGGGCCTGGGGATCAGAGTCTCGAGGGGGCTGATCGTCAACCGGTGTCTACGTCCGAAACCGGGCCCCCTAAGAGCTCGAGGGAAAGGGCCATCACTCGGATGCTTAAGCACCCCTTCCCTGACCGCGTGGATTTCTCATACAGCGCTTATACCCCCTGATCTACAATGGGGATGAATGTGCAAGCTTGTTCCGCCAGATTAAGGGCGGACCAAAAGAGCTGCCTTCTGTCGAGGAGCTGGTTTTCAAGGAAGCCTATGTCGACGGGGCTCGAAGCAAAGTGATGGCACTTTTTTGTGGTTGATCTTACATATATGTGTGGTGTTTTCTGTCGGAAGTTTAACCCCTTGTCGCAGGCTGATGGTAGCATAAATTTCCTGGTGGAAAAGTATGACACCAAGCTGAAAAAGACGTACGCTCGTCTAGGGAGGTCCCATGAGAGGGTCAAGGCCAAAAGGGCGCATTCAGCCGCGTTAAGTGAGGAGATGAATGCCGTTTTCGAGCAGATTACTTGGGAGAGAGACGAGGGCTGATGAGGCTGAGGAGTAGCTGGAGATTGCTCGGGCCGCGCTAGAGGAGCTCGAGAAGGAGAAGGTGGCTCTGGCACTGGACAAGGCCAAGCTCGAGAAGGACCAGGCCAAGGATGATGAAGGGCACGAAAGAGAGGTTGCTGGTCTCAGGAATTCTCGGAGTTTTGAGGTCACCCAGGAACGGGCAAGAGTACAAGCTGCGATGACGGCGAAGGCCAGTAGTAGGTTCAATCATATCCGCGATCGAGAGACTCGTTTCGGTCTGTATGATGATACTCGATGCTACTATAGCCAGGCGTTCGGGACGAGAAAATGCCTTCAGATGTTGAAGAGGAAGGGAGATGACATCCCGCATGAGAGGATTGACTTCTTTCAATCCGAGGAAGAGAAGTGGAAGGCGGAGGCCGCTCGTATGGATGTTGAGCCTCTCATGGAAGAGGATCTCTTGCTGTCTCCACTCGTTCTGGAATCTATATTACTGTACAAGGAGCTCCTTGATTCTCTGGAGGCTAGAATCGGAAATGGCGCTCTCGCCAAAGTTGATATGTATGGGTCGAATGCGAGGGTATCGATCCCGAAATAGCTGCCACTATCCACACCCCGAGCCATTCTCTTGGCGACCAGATTGGTAACAGTGCTAAAGAGCCAGCAGCTGATGAAGTTCCGGGCGCGACCAGAAAGGGAGAGAAGACGGACGCCGTATCGGTCTCCAATGCTTCGGGAAGCATGGACGAAGAGTTTTCGGGTTTCGAGGACTTCGTCGACGGATCCAGTGGGCTGCTGGAGAGCGATAAGGCCAAGCCTATGGGGAGCAAAACTGAAGAGCACCAAATTGCTGACCCGCCTGTCCTTCCTCTCACTACGTCCGGAGCCTTGCTCGACAAGGAAACCTCAACTGAGGGCGGCGTTCCACCCAGGTCTGAAGGCTGATCTTTGCTGCTGTTGTCGCTTGTTTTCGTTGTTGTTGTTTTGTTGTGCTGTTGTTTTTTTTGTTACCATCACTTTTCCTTTGTAGGTTGTGTTTCTCGGTCCTTCGTGCCTTTGTAAAATGTTCCTTTTTGGTCCTTCGAGACCTTGTAGGAATTACCCCCTTCTTTTTTGAAGTAATTTGCTTTTAGTTATTTTGTCGATAGGGACTATTGATTAGTCGGAACTTAGGATTTTGAAATCTCAAATTGTGTTCGAAGTAATCAACTTAGCCGCCTATCGGTGAGAATTATCAAAAGGTTTTAAAGTAATTAATCGTAATTGACCTAATCGTTATCGACAAGAATTATCAAAAAAATTTCGAAGTAATTTGTTTTAGTCGTTTATCGATGACGATTATCAAAAAAAATAGAAGTAACTCATTTTAGCCGTTTGTCGACAACGATTATCAAGTGGTAAGTTCCGGTAAGCCACAATTAGGACTTAGAACATTCTCGGGAACGAGTCCTACATTCGAAGTAATCTGTTTTGCCGTTCGTCGAAGGAGATTATCAAACTGCTTGTGTCAGACAATAATGGATTTCCTTCCGCATTAAAGTAATTTTACATAGTTCGGTCGGCCAAACCGCCATGAAAATTATCAAAGAGAAGGAAAATTATTGATTCGGTTAGGTGTGTAAGTTAAGCTAGCCGCTACCCTCGGATACATGTCTGATCAGGACATATCCATTCGTCGGGCGTGAGTACCGCTACATGATCTGAAGGTCGGTATTTTGTTGAATTACTTGGCCGTTGGTATCAGAGAGCCCAGGATACGGACTGATAGAGCGAGTAAAAGTGATGATAAGGTGATTTTACTCGTTATCACTGGCCCGTTTCCTTTTGTCGGAACCATTTTTCGGGGGAAATGGTTCTTGTTTTGAGTTATAGCTGGACCTGGTTATGGGCTGCTTACGTAACCTGCGGGGGATCAAGCCATTCATAGTTTGGTTAAACCGGGTACAAGTGACTTTGGAAAGTGCATCTACTCGGTGAGTAAAATTGGCTTTGTGGGCGCATTTACTCGGTTTTTTTTGGGATCCTATGTGAAGTAGCACTTGATGCATGGAGTTCCACCCTCTGGGGATGGCTTCGCCGGAAGATGTTTCCAGTCGGTAGACCCCGGGTTTGATGAATTGCGTGATTTTGTACAGACCTTCCCAATTGGCTCTGAGGTTGCCGGCCTTTCACTCCTTGGTGTTCTCGAAGATTTTTCAAAGAACTAAGTCGCCAAGTTCGAGGGGTCGAGATTTGACATTTTTGTTATAGTAGCTCTCGATTTGGTTCTGGTAGTTCTGGATACGGAGCAGGGCTTGGTCACGCTTTTCTTCGAGCGCGTCCAGTGCGTCTAGCAACATGTCGCGATTCAATTTGATGTGTCGCGACATTGCGGATCGGCCTAAGCTGGTTACGTTTACTTCTGCGGGGGCCATGGCCTTGACTTTGTAGTCTAGTGAGAATGTAGTACTCCTAGTGGCTTCTCTCGGTGTTGTTTTGTGCGACCAAAGCACCCCGTGGAGCTCGTTGGCCCATCTTCCCTTTTTCAGGCCGGGACGCTTTGTGATGCCGTCGATGATCATTTTGTTGGTTGCTTCAACTTGACCGTTGCTCTGCGGGTATCGCGGAGTGGAGGTGTTTAGACGAATCCTCCATCTGTAACAGAACTCACGGAATTTACTCAATATAAACTGTGAACCATTATTGGTGATGATCTCGTATGGGATTCCGTGCTGACATATGATATTTTTCCACACAAACCCCTGGACTTCAGCGTTTGTAACTGCGACAAAGGATCCTGCTTCGACCCACTTGGTGAAATAATCAGTGAGGACGAGGACTGAGCGTCGCTATCGCGAACTTGGCATTGGACCGATTATATCCACCCCCATCGCATGAACGGGTACGGTGCGGTGATGGTACGCAAGGCTTCTATTGGACAATGTCTCATGGGCGCGTGTCGTTGACACGGGTCGCATCGTTGAGCGTAATTTTGGCAGTCGGAGTTCATGGTAGGCCAAAAGAAGCTGAGACTCTTGATTTTGAGAGCCAACGCACATCCGCCCTTGTAGTTTCTTGCAGCACCTTCATGTGTTTTGGCCATGACTAGTCGAGTTTCTTCCTCATGAATGCACTTTAGGAGGACTTTGTTCGCGGTGTAGCGGTAAAGGACTCCATCGGTGACGACGTAGTGGGAACTATGTGCTTTGAGGCGGCGCCTGACCCCTTTTTCAAAAGGTAGTTTACCGTCCTCGAGGTAATTGATTAGTTTTGTACGCCAGTCCGGGATGGGTTGCTCTTCTTACGCCGGGGAACTGCCCTGTGCTGTGTCTGAGTCGATGTTAGTTTGGTCGGAAATTGCAGTGACGAGAAGTAATTCGTCTCTGGCCAGGGAAATGCTTGGTTCGTTGATATGGTAAATCGGGATCGTTTGTTTGACGTGGTCTTGGAGTTTGCTTCCTAGCGCGGCATGGGCATCAGCGCAGACATTTTCCCCGCGATGGACTTTGATGAATTTGAAGAATTCAAAATCTTTGACGAGACTTTGAACGAGCTTCAGATATGCATCCATCATGTCGTTCCAAGCATCGTAGTCGCCACGGAACTGGCTTGTGACTAGCTGTGAGTCGCAGTAAGCGCTGAGTCATTTTGATTTGACGGATTTGACTAAGCGGAGTCCAGCAATTAGCTACTCGTACGTCGTTATTAGACGCGGCGAAACCGAAGCGAAATGACTATCGAATTAATTCTCCGGTAGGCGACTGCAACTGAACACCGGCCCCTGATCCTTTGCTCGTAGAGGATCTGTCGACGTGGAGGATCCAGTTCAGGCTTGAAAGGATGCGATCATGTTCCAGATCTGGGGCAAGCTCGATCAGGAAGTCGGCCAAGACTTGGGACTTTGCCGCTGTACGGTTCTTAAAGGTTATATCGTGCTCGCTGAGTTCGATAGCCCATTTAGAGAGTCTACCCGACTGGTTTGTGTTCTGCATGACCGTCCGTTGAGGCTGGGTGCTAAGGACTTCGATTGCATGCGGTGGAAATATGGCTGCAATTTTCTCACGGAGGTAATGACCGCAAGAGCCATTTTCTCGAGGGACCGACTCTCGGGATCTGTCATGCATTTGCTTGTATAGAACACGGGCTTTTGCTCACCTAGATCTTTCTTGATTAGAACACTACTTACGGCCATCGAGGATACAGCGATGTACAGCGAGAGAACTTATCCGTTCTTGGGCTTTGTGAGGACATGGGCATTGTTAGGTAAAGCTTGAGTTGGTTGAATGCTTCTTCACACCTTTCGTCCCATATGAAGTTCTTGTTTCCTCGGAGCAGATCGTAGAACGGGAGGCATTTGTCGGTAGATCAGGATATGAATCGATTTAAAGCGGCGATCCATCATGTTAGTCGCTGTACTTCTCGACTGGTCTTCGGGCTTGTGAGGTCGAGTATTGCTGATATCGGCTTTGGTTTGGTTCAATCCGTGGCTGTGTTATGATATAACCGAGAAACTCACCTAGAGTGACTCCGAAGGTGCATTTGACCGGATTAACCTTCATATCGTACTCGTAAAGCGTTTCGAAGCAATCCCGCAGGTGGTTCAGATGGTCGGCGGCATGAAGCCATTTGAGTAGCATATCATCGATATAAACTTCCATCGTCACCCCGAGTTTTTCGGAAAACATCCAATTTACGAGCCTTTGATATGTCGCACCAGCGTTTTTGAGACCGAAGGGCATCACTTTATAGCAATAGGTTCCTCGGTCTGTGATGAACGCTATTTTTTCGCGATCGTAGGGGTGCATACCTATCTGATTGTAACCGAAGAAGGCATTCATGAACGTCAACAGTTCATTTCCTGCGGCAGATTCGACCAGCCGGTCGATGTGTGGAAGCGGGAAGCTGTCCTTTGGGCATGCTTCGTTTAAGTAGGTGAAATCGACGAAGGCGCACCATTTTCCGTTCTTCTTCTTAACTACCATTGGGTTGGCCAGCCATTCTGGGTATCGTACTTATGTGATAGACCCATCGCTAAGTAACCGGTTGACTTCTTTGTTTACTGCTTTGGACCGTTTGGGGCCACGCTTGCGTCGTTTTTGCCGTATAGGTTTGAACGTCGGGTCGATGTTTAGCTCGTGAGTGGTGATGGTCGGATAATTGCCCTTCATATCGGATGTGGTCCAAGCGAAGGTAGACGCGTTCTGCTGAATTAACGAGATAATCTTTTGGCGCATTTATTCGGAGAGGTAGGTACCAACGCGTTCAATCTTGCTCGGATCGTTGTCGTTAATCGATACTTCGAGGACTTCTTCCTTCTGCGGGTAGACTTTGTGGACTGGCTTTGAATCGGAGTTAATGTGGGACGATAATTGCTGCAGTTTGACCGTCGCGATTAGAAGGTCGCGAGCCGCTTGGTGATTGCCACGAAGTGTTTGAATTAGGCCGTCGGGCCCTGGGAATTTGATGCACATGTGATAAGTTGACGAAACAGCCCGCATAGAATGTAACCACGGGGTCCCAAGGATGACATTATACTGTGCTTTGGTGCCAATGATGGAAAACTTGACCGACTTCGTTACCCCTTTCGCATATACTAGGAGTCGAATTGTTCCCCATTTCCTCGGAAGACCTGTTGAAGCCGGTAAAGGTCCGAGAGGAAGGTCTCATGTCACGGATGTCGACCCCCATTTTGTCAAGGGTGTTTCTAAAGATTAGGTCGACCAAACTTCCCGTATCTATCAGGACTTTGGTTACCTCACAGTCCCCGATTCCAAGTTCGACGAGAAGCAGGTCGTTATGTGGCATATGGACACTAACTGTGTCTTCGGGAGAGAACATGGTCTGAGGTTCGTTCCCTGGTTTGGACGGCCATTTCTGAGAAGTAGTCGCCTGTCGTTGTTAATCCTTCATGGAGCAAACCGAGTCGCCGCATGGAGGTGAACCGCCCATGATTACGTTCAGCTGTGATGATTGCTGATTTCGTTTTAGCCTAATCTGGGTGTGAAGGTCGAGTACTGAGTCGTTTTCGGTTGTAATCGGCTGCTGGCGAGATTGCAGATTGTGGAGCTTTTTCCGGAGGTCTGATGACTTGGTGCGGTTGAGCTGGATTCGGAGGTCATCGACTTTTGAATTGAGCTGGCTGCGGAGGTCCGCGACTTTGAGCGGCTCTTTGTTGTCCGGAGAGGTGGATTTGGTGATCTTCCTAGCTTTTGAAAATTCGATCACGTCTCGCCCAAGGCGACAGTGTTGATGCCTCGACGGTTCACAACTTTTCGCTTCAGATGGTTTCTTAGGTCCCTGGTCACGACTTAAGAGCTGGTTAGATTGGAGCTTTGCCGGTTTATTTTGACATGAGATCTTCGGTCTCGGGGATAGCATCTTCATCTGACGAGGTGTTCTGGTGGGAGAGGTTTACTTGAGCGTGTCGTTAGTGATGAGGTTTTTCCTTGTCTGCTGATGAGTCGCCCTTCTCTTTTTTCTCTGGCTCGTCTCCATTTCCGGGGTGTTTGTGTTGTTCTGAGACGCTCTGGCTTGTTGCTTTTGGACCTTTTTCTCCTTGTTCTTACTCCAGTTCTTGGCGTTCTTTAGCTTTGGCTTGGGTGGTTCCACTTTGCCGTGCCGTTGCTGAAGGATGCCAGGAGTGCCTTGTGCAGTTGTTTGCATATCGTGCCTCTTCATCTGATGGTACTCACAGAATTCGTTAAGATCGACGACATTAGAGTTCCAGCCGATGCTTCTACCTTTCTGTCATTATCTTTGTTCTCTGATGGTTGGGGCCAGTGGTTCCACCCTTTTCTGCGTACAACTAGTGCTGAATCCGGGAGTTCTTCTTCGTTGACGATGTAGACGAACCCTTCTTGGAGTTTGTTTTGTAGCCAGTTGAGTGTTGTCGCGGTTCTTGTCGTACGTCTGATGTTTTAATCGTCGGCTTGGAGGCATTCTACCTAGTGATGATCACTCGAGTATCCTCCTCCATCCTGATGAAGTTGTTAGAGCGAGCGATGGCGTCATGTAAGGATGTCATTGGATTACGATAGAGGTTGTCTCGGAATTTTGAATGCACATACATATTGTTCATCAGGGCGTCGATGGCGATGGCGTCGGGAACGTTAACCTTTGACACTACGTCCTTGAATTTTTCCATAAAATCCCGGGGCGCCTATCCTGGTGCTTGGGATAATTTCCATAAGTCCGAAGCGGTTCCTTGGCTGGTGAACATGATATAATGTTTCAAGAACGCTGTCAACAGGTCGTGGAAGCTGTCAACAAAATTATCAGGGAGCCGAGAGAAGCAGTTGAGGGCTGGTCCATCGAGACTTTCGACGAAGAGCTGGCAAGATCCAGCGTCCTTTTCGGTGTCGGAGAAATTGCCCCGCGCTAGGGCGATGTAAAACACTCGAACGTGCTCGGCAGGGTCTGAGTCGCCGTGGAAGGTTGGGAGATTGATTTTGTCTGTAGGTAGGCGTACGTCGCTAATTCTTGCCGAAAAAGGGGTTCAGAGCGTTGTGGCGAGGACTCGGTCGATTTGGGGTGTAGAGCTCGTTACGCGGTGTATTTTGGAGTTGATATCCATGAGTGACTGTTTTAGCTCTGCTATTTCCCGGAATGTTTGCAGTTCTGAGCTATTGATGGCTTGGACGGCGGGTGGAAGCTGGGCGGCCTCATCGACTGTCACGTGTAAAGAATCTTCGGCCGCGGGCGCGTCTGGCTGGACGGTGTTGTCTGTGTTAAAGAGTCTTCCGCAGACGGTAGTTGGGTTACTCATGGGGCTGGCGAGGGCAGCGGAAATAGCGGCGAGCTGTGCGTTAGTGGCTTTCTGAACTTCTTTTTGTTGCAAGAGGCGCGCCATGGCAGTATCCATGAAATCTGTCACAGATGGTGTTGCGGCAGCAGGGGTCGGTTCCGGTCTTTTGTTGGAAGCGGTAGAATCGTTGATCATACTTATAATGTTACTTCAATACGCCCCACGGTAGGCGCCAACTGTTTAAACCGAGTTTGGTCGGTCTCCAGTAAAGGGACGAAACTCGTCGGTGTGTAGTTCTGAAGATGTTTATATTAAGCCGGGAAGACGTTTGTTCGTATATATAAAGGGAAGTTTCAGGCAAAGAAAGTAATTGGTGCTTATAAAGCTAGCCGGGAAGTACAAATTGGCTAGAATAAGATATAAACCCTAATTCTAGCCGCCAGTGGTGTGTGTGTTCTCTTGTGTCCCCTTTTCTTTTGTCCCTACCTTCCTTTATATAGGCATCTTTTTGCAAGGATGCCCTAAGTTGGTTCGCCTTAATGGGTCTTGCTCGTATGGACTGGCTGAAAATGCCGTCGGGCGGGTAACCTTTTAGTCGCTCCAGCCAGCCGACTAAAGCACACTGTGATGGCTAAAAGTAGTCTGAAGCGGGACACATGCGAGTCACGTGTTTCGAGCCGCGAACCAAACCAAGTGACTCCGAATTTGATGAGTTAGGCCAACTATTTCATGGGTTTTGTAGGAGGATGTAATCCACTTTCTACTGATGCTACTGCATCAGTTGCATTAGAGTCTGCATGCACAGACGATGATTATTAACGCGATGCGACAACCACATCAGCTAATGGGTTTGGTTAGATTACAATTTTGATACTTGTAGTGTATAGAATTCTAAAGAGAATATTACACTGTAAGGTAGTTTTCTAGTTTAATATTACACTATAAAACAGTTTATACTATTGGAGTAGTTTTTACTTACCAAACTTATTTTCTTGGTATAAACTAACGGAATGAGCTTAAAATTAAGCGACATCACCCTAACTAAATTAACATACCACTGTTTTTCTTGGTAAACAAAATAAAGTGTGTCCCATGTTCTTTCTTCTTCGTCTTTTCTTCTTGAGTTCCTTTTTTTTGTAAAATGAATGTTGTTTTTTTTAGAACTTTTTTAAGACACTATGTATATAATCAATATCTTTATCATTTAATCTAATTTTTGAGATATGTTAAGGTATATTTTTGATGGTGGTATACGACAACGTCAACGTGATCGATTCAAGCTTCAACCATATCATTTATCTCTTCTTGCATCGTCATACTCTATTTTTCCTTCAAAACCACATGCGAGCCTCAACCAAGCTTGATCTCCAGGCTACCGAGTTCATCTTCTTTGTGGTGTCGCACGACGATTGAATTGAGTCCGTCACCTTCTCATTGTGGTTCAATCCTTTGTGTTGTGTCTCCGCTTCTTTTTTCTCATCGTGATTCATCTTCTTTGTTACCTTCGTTCCTGTTTAGTGCGTCCTCCAACTGGTACAAAAAGCTTAAGAGCAACAATGGTTAACTTTGGTGGTTTTGCACGTCTAGTCCTTTCACTTTTGTCTCATTTAAGATTTGACTCCAATATTCTTCAAACGTGAAAATGCTCTTTAATTTTATCTCCAAACTTCTAAATTTGCATCTTAGTCCATATGATATGCAAAAAAAAATACACAATGCAATATATACACCTAAATGTAATTTTATACGTAAATTATTAAATGAATTAAAACAAGATATTCAAAATTATTAAAATCATAAAATATCATAGTGTTGAATTACTTACTTTTCACATGAATCTCAAATTTATCGCTCGTGTTTATGCTAAACGATTTTAGTTTCTATTAGACAATATTGGCCGTTCTAATATTCAAACCACTAAATTTATGTTAAAACCTAATGGTGTACAAATGGGCGGTGTACATGTAAGTTTTTGTAAATTAAAGTACATGTGGACAACGAAATATATGTGTACACATTAATAATTTTTACCATACAAGTATTTAAACTTCCAAAAAATATCATCGATGTTGTCTATAATATCATTGATGCTGTCCATAATAGAAGCAAAATATAAAACTCCAAAAGAATATCAATGATTTTGGGTGTTCAAGAAGATTTAAATGAATTAAATGAAGCTTCAAATTTTCATTTTTATCCTATATGATAACTTGAGTAATGTCTACATGTACACATGTGATTTATCTTTCTTTTTGAGCAACTATACTAAAAACAATTAAAATCATCATCATAACATGAGCAATGTACAAATAAATCGGTGTACATATGTCTTTGTAAACTCGTACTACGTTAAGTTGAAAGACTTACATGTTTAATGTTTATGTATATGAAGATAGTAAAATTATATGGTGTTCATGTATTATTATAAAAGTTAATTTGTGTACATGTGGATAATAAAAAAATTGTGTACGTGGTATAGTGTACACATGTACATGTGAATCATTGCACAAGTTGACTGGTGTACATGTGAACGTTGTACATGTGGATAGTGAAATTGTGTGTACATAATGTCATATACATGTATCGTTATAACAATGTACACAATAAATGACCCAACATAAAAACCTTGGTGTGCTTATTTGCATATAACAAAGGTTAAAATTCACATTAATAAGTTTGATAAAAACAAAGGTCATTTATGCAAATCTAAAAATTTAAAGTCAAAAATTAAAAAAAAAACTTGAAAGACCAAACGTGCAAAATTAGAAACTTGACCATTTTTGTTCTCGAACTTCACTCTGTGATAAAGAGGACAACCCACAAAGATTTCAAATGGCCACTACACTAGGTCGGAGTGCGCCGGAAGTGATTCTTCGACAACTAATGACGCAGCAAAGTGGTGATTCACCGTAGGAGCTCGACGTTACTCGAGCAATGAAAAAAGGTGCGACCATTTTTTATTTACATCAGCTTCACACATGCTAGCTCGAGCAATGACAGACGGTGTGGCCGTTTGGTGTTTACAGTACATATCTAAACCTAATTTGGCTGCTAGTGAAGAAGACGTAGATGGTGGTCGAAGAGGTTCAAAAATGACGATAATTTTGTTATTTTACACTTTATTTTCATAAAAATGATAAATTAAATGAAAAATAAAAGAAACAAAAAAAATCATTTTCAGCTTCTTCATCCTTTTTGTCATTAAAGCAATTGTTTTCCATATTTTTCTTAAAATTTCTCTACCACTAAAATTGTTTTTGTGTTACAGAGAAAAAAGGAAAAGAAGATGGAAACTGTGGGACTCACTTTGCTAGAAGAATACGTTTAGTTAGCTTGTAGTTACAAAATACTACCTTAGGAGCAATAACTGCCTTATTATGTAATAAAAAGGGAGATTAACTCAATATACCCCATACCCTCCCATAAAAATGCTCATTTGTCCCTTTATTATTATAGAATTATTATTATTTTTATTTTTAAATCGAAAAAGTGGTTAAAGACATATTGCCCCTTGTAAATACTACATATTTACAAGACCAAACCTAAAAAATCCGACCCACCCAAACCTATCTGGATTCAAACTGGGTCGGAGCATCCAGGTTCTAACCAAAACGATGCGTTTTGACTCCCGCTCTCATTTTCCGTGTTCTCCTCTCTCGAGTCTGTCTCTCCTTCATCTCTTTCTTTCTCTCGTCTGCAATAGTCCCAGAAAGGGCGACAAAACCCTAAATCGAAATCAACTTCCTTTCTTCTTATTCCCGTGTGATAATCTAGCGTTCATCTCTCGAATCGATATCCTTTATCTTGGTAAGTAATTTACTCTCATTGATTTCGTTTTATTTTGTAATTATGGTTGATAAAAATAGGGGAAAATTATAAATTGGGGGAAAGTGTCTTTAGTAAGCGATTTGTTCTATGAAATTAGGGGAAAACATGGTGAAATCTTAGACTTGGTATATGTTATGATAGAAAGGTATTTTGGGGAGTTCGGAATCCTATTTTGGACGAAACTGTTGCGATTTTCGTAGGGTTTTTGACTGAATAAGTTGAATCCAATGGGTAAGATTCCTTGTTAAAAACCGAAACTAGAAATTAGGGAGAAAATGTATATGAATCGGGTATATATTTAATTGGACACTATGTTTGGTTTTTAGGTTATGGTGTAGTGATTGATTATCAAATATCACCATGATTTAGAGTTATTGTTGTTGTGATTGAATGTTTGATATGTGAAAGCGAATTGGTGATTGAAGAAAATGTGTGGAAAGTTAAGCTTTGTGTGAAGAAAGAGAATTGAATTTGAAAATGAATCGTGTTGTGGATAAAACTTTATTGATGTTGTGTTGTTGTTTTGAGGCTTGAATTTAGAGTGCTTGAGTGTTGTAATGTCTTTAATAGGAAAGTTATGAAGGAAAATGAAAAGGGCTCCAAGCAAAAAGGAGTCACCAATGAAATGCGTCGTCAATCTCTTAGAACTGGAAAATTAGTGTCAAATGCAAAAAGACGGTTGATAAGAACAATAAGAAAAGTAAGAAGAGGACGCTCTTGAGAGAGCCAGTGAGAGAACCAAGTGTAGAAACGCTCTCAGATTCAGATGGATCTGAAGGAGAGGTATATATATTGCATTTGTGGTTATTGTTATTAAGAAATGCTTACTAATAAGTAGTAGTACTACTAGTATTACTAATACTACTAGAATTACTAATAGGTATATATGTATTACTAGCATACTAGCATTACTAAGACTACTAGAATTACTAATACGATATATGTATTACTAGCATACTAGCATTACTAAGACTACTAAATTACTAGGAATACTAGCATTACTAAGACTATTAACATTACTACGACTACTAGCATTACTTAGATTACTAGTATTACTAAGACTACTAGCATTACTAACATGTGTATATGTATTTTGATTGCAGGAAATGCAACCTATGCAACCCCTTGAGTTATACTTCAAAAGCAGTGAGTTCCCGAAGACTTGCAAGATTCAAACGAAGTACTTTGTGACCAAGACAGTAGAACTCATCAAGGATAAGCCTGAGGCTCAATGGTTCACAAGCCATCCTCAGTTTCGACATTTCTTCCACATGCTAGACAAACCAAACCTGAAGCTCCAAGGGATGTGGATGTTACTCATGCGCACCATATGCATTCCAGAAGATGATGTGGCATGGTTTGCGGTTAATGGTGTACCCATCCGCTATTCTATGAGGGGGCATGCCCTCATCTCAGGGTTAGACTGTCATGATTATCCACTGAACTATGAGAAGGTGGAGAGTTATAAGTTTGTGGATTATTACTTCCATGACAGAAAGAAGATCACCATCACTGATGTGCAGCAGAAGATGTTGTCTATGCTGCCGTGTCCAGATAGATTGAAGATGACTGTCTTGTTTTTCCTTGGTCGGGTTATCAGAGGAAAGCCGAAGGATTCTGGATCTTTAGACCTCTTCATATTAAGGATGGTGGATGATTTGGAAGCTTGCAGATCATTTCCCTGGGGTCGGCTAACATTTGAGGATGCCATTAAGGGGATTAAACACATGATGAACCATTTGAAGGGTGAAGTGAATGACACATGCGGCTTTCCTGGTTTCATAATCCCTTTAGAGGTAAAGCATATAGATTAGTAAATTTTTAATTGTTATATAATTGAAATCTGACATTGTGACACAGTATGTACTAGGTTCTGGCGTTTGAGCCTATTCCGGATCTTGGGAAACAGTTTAGAATCTATTTTGACGATTCTAGTGAAGATTATCCAAGGAAGTGTAAGAGCATGTTTACAAAGTGCAGTCTAAAGGGTTATCCTTAGGAAGACATATATGCTGCACTTGGAGAAACTAAGGTACATGTAGTTAGTTATAGTAGAAGCTATTAGAATAAAAATTTTAACTGATCTAACTTACTGTTTTATTTTCAGGTTATTAACAGTGTCTTGGTTCCAACTATTGGTGAGGAAATAATGATGGCCCGTATCATTGATGAGGAGCAAGAGTATGACCGTCATGGCAGCCCAAGTAAAACTTGGAACTACTGGTTAACTGGGAAGCAGAAGACTATTTGGTGGAAAGAGCTATATGAGTTGGATCAAGCTGCATGAGTGTTTCCAAAAAGAAAGACAAAGAAAAGGTGAAGTTTGCAGAAGGATCATCCTCTAATGCTGGTTTAGATATGAGCTTGCGAGGTTTGGAAGAGAGGATTTTGGAGTTCACGGGAGAAGGATTTGTTGGGATTAACTTATCGGTGGAGACAAAGCTGGAGTCTATTGACTCAAGGTTAGTGATACTAAAAAAAACAGCGACTTTTGATAAAAAGAGTTAGGAAAATAGAAGAAAGGTTAACTTCTATTGAGAGGAAGGTGGAGAAAAATCATGGTGAAGACATGGATTTTCGACAGTGAGATCATATGGGGATGGACTATGATCCATATGAAGCAAATGACAAAGATAATGTTGAGCAAGAGGCTGGAAAAGAGAAGGAAAACAATGGGAGTGAAAAAGAGAAGGAAAACAATGGGAGTGAAAACGAGAAGGAAAACAGTGGGAGTGAAAAAGAGAAGGAAAACAATGAGAGTGAGCCTGATGAGGGAGAAGACATGTTGAACCAAGTGAAGGAGAGAAGTAGAGCACAAGATGAGGCAATGTGGAACGAAATTCTTGCTGAAGAAGTTGAAGAAAAAGAGGCTGAAACTAGTGAGAAAGAAAAGGAGAACAGTAAGGATGATGAGAAAGATGAAGAAAAAGTGATGAAATCTGAGACTGAAGGGGAAGATGATCAAGAAGAGGTTGGAGGGAAAGATGATGAAGAAGAAATTGAAGAGGAAAAGGCTGAAGAAGATAATGAAGAAGTTGAAGAAGAAGATAAAAAGATGAAGAAGAGGAAAAGGATGAAGAAGAAGTTGAGGCAGAGTTTAAGGAGCGTCCGGTTGAGGCACAGATTTATGAGCCTCGTGGTGATATGGATGAAACCGATGAAACTCCAACACCACCACGTGGGAATCTGACTGAGGAAACTCCCACACCACCACGTTGTAGGACTAAGGCAATGGCTGCGAGAAGACTAGTCCTCACACCACCACATGAAATGTTTAAGGGAATGGCTGCGAAAAAGACTGTTACTGTGGAGGAAGAACCTGGAAAAGGTGAGGAAGCAGAAAAAAAACTGTAGAAGCAGAGGAAAAATCCAGTGAGAAAGTTGTTGAAGAAGAGAACACCAGTGAGAAAGCTGAGAAACATGCTGACGAAGCTGTTGAGGAACAGCCTGAAAAAGCTGTTGAGGAATTTATTGAGGAAGAGAAACAAAGGTGGATCATGGTCGCTTACAAGGAAACAACGAGTCCTTGGATCAGGCATAGGTGCCATGAGAAGACAATGATGTATGGAAAACCGAAAGCCATGCCAAGGAAGAGGGTTGGTGATACTGCACCTAATAAGACGAGTGTTGGTGCACCTAAGAAGAGAGGCAAACTAAGAAAAAGTGTTGGTGATGCTGCACCTAAGAAGAGAGACAGACCAAAGAAGAGTGATGGTACACCGCAAACTGGAAGGGGAAAGAGGAAATGTGAACTATCACAGTAGGTGAAGACTCCTTTCACAGAGGGAAAAACCGATGATCTTGACGGACCGAAGAAGAAGCGTAAAACAAAGGCTTAGCCTTATGTATCTAGGATGTTATGTATTTAGGATGTTAAGTACTTTGGATGTTTAAAATTTGGTAGTAGAATGCTTTGCTTTTGAATGTTTAAAACTTGGCAGCAGAAATGTTTTTGAATGTTTAAAGATTGGTGTGTTGCAACAGGTTAGGAAAACTAAAGTTACAAGTATTACTATTCCCAAAAATGAGTTAGTTGGATAACTGGATTTACTGGGTTTATTACGTCCAAAAACACTAAAAAGGATATACCAAAATCTAGTAAACACATTTAAAACGTTAACATATATGTATTATTAAAAAAAGAATAAAAATATTAAAAAATGCAATTTCACATGTAAAACGTGCAGCCGTCATGAATATTTAATATTATATTTAATACTTAGTAATACCCATATTAATCTCAAGGTAGTAGTAATATTACCTTACACATAATAAAGCATTGGCAATTTTTTAAGTTTATCTAGTAAAACCATCTCACAATGGAATATTTGGTAGTATAACCAATGATTTTACACTATTCTTATCGTTAAAGAAGACATTTACATAAACAACTTACCAGAAATATGTATTTTGTTAAATTCTCTTTACTATTATCTAACCATTCACACACTAACAATAAAAGTTAATGAAGTTTTTTGGAAAACCGATAAGATTTTCTTAAACTATTGAAAATAATCATCAGAAATAGTCTATTTTATATATTTATTATATACATAGCCTATGAATGGAAAATAATCATCGTAATTAGTCTAAATTAACATTATAAACAATTTATCTAGTAACATATATTGGTTTCGAATTGCACATAATAAAACTAGTATTACCTAGTAGTCCAAATTGCACATAATAATCCTAGTAATATCGAGTAGTCCAAATTGCACATAATAATACCAGTAAAACTTCGTAGTCTCAATTACACATCATAAAACCAGTAAAACCTAGTAGTCCAAATTGCACATAATAATTCTAATAAAACCGAGTAGTCCAAACCGAGTAAATCCTAGGTAGTACCCGAACCACTTCCACATTTAAAATATGATGTCATACCTCGTCCTCTGGCTCTGCTTGTGCCTCTGGAACTCCCTCTAGATCCCCCGTTGCCTCTTTCTCCTCTTCCACGGGATTCTCCTACTGATGGAAATCTTGTTTGTTGTGGTTTTCTTTTCTTCTGTTCAAAATATGGAGGAATTCTTTGCTCTAACATCTTCTGGTATAACCCAATCAGACATATTAGGAACAAGATAAATTGTCATGTGATAAGCCAAAGCCCATTGCTCCACTAAATAGTATTTTGAACAATACTCAGATAGATAGAGTTCCCTTCCAGTTGCCTTAGTAATGAATATGGCAGCAGCTACTCCATGCACACAAGGGTATTTGTCTTTATCAAATTGCTCACAGCTACAAGTTTTCATAGCCATATCAACGATATAAAACTTCCCGTCAGAACCATGCACACTATACTCAAGATGGAAGCTGTTTAACTCTTCAACCGTGAGAAACCCTGCTTCAACACATCTTTTAGACATTTCAGTTTCCACAATAGGCACAAGCTTCACTGTATATGGTATCTCAGCTGACTTCTTCCTATACTTGTTAAACCATTCAGCCATTTTGAAATGATTACATCAAACATCGGTAGTAAGGTATACTTTCTCGCATATTTAATGACACCATTAAAAGATTCTACTGAATTGGTGGTGTCAACATTGTACTTATCTCCTTCAAAGTAACATCTAGCCCATTTCTTCTCTTCAACACTTTTGTCAAGATACACCGCTGCACTATGATACTTCCTGCGAAAAGCATGGTAAAGGTACTTGAACTCCGCCACTATATAAGCATGTGCGCATTCTCTAAATTTGAATGCACAAGTATCTTTGTTGTTATGGACGTAGCCTTTAACATTCTGAGACAAATGTCATATACAATACCCATGTTTGGCCTCAGGGAACACTAGACGTACTGACTTGATCAAGCTTTTGTTTCTATCTTAAAGAAACACCAATCTCGGGACATTGATATCACTATTTTCAACTGTTTCATAAACCATATCCAGCTTTCATCATTCTTACCATCTTCTACACCAAACGCAATTGGGTATTGGTGATGATCGGGATCCTGAGCAGTCGCAACTCCACCAGAAACATTCTTGAGGTGTGTTGCATCCACAATGAGGACTTTCCTCATCGTACGGAACCCTTCTATGCTAGCTCCTAGGGCAAAGAACAAGTACTTAAATTTTTGGGCCTCATCCACTTCCACACGAGTTCTTGTGCCAATATTTGTTTGCTCCAACATGTGCATATAACTGTATAATAATGTAAAACTCTCTTCTGGCCTTCCTCACACTTCATTAGCAGCTTCTCTTTTTCCTCTCGATGCCGAGGAGTATGATACTTTCACACCAACCTTGCGATGAACCAAATCAATCAGAACTTTGGGAACTGGTGTGTCAAATGTACCAAGATAATCTTGAGCCAAAACAGATGCAACAATTTGTGGTGTGCCTTTCTTTCTATCACGTAGTGTTCTTGTAGTAACAACAGAACATGTATGCTCCTTGATGTAACTTATAACTGTCCAAAGATCTGAATTCTGTAATTTTGCAACTCGCACAAACCACTTGAAACCTTCTTTGGCTCCTCGGCATTTAATCACAAATCTCTTAGTATCCAACTTAATTATATCAAACTCAAAACAGTTCTGATGTGAAGCCATATGAATATGAACTTTTGATGCCTCCTTGGTGGTGAATTATTGACCTAAAACCAAATCCTTACCATCATCCCGTGGTTGATAGTCAACAGGTGGTGTACTTTTATATCTTCAAACACATGCTCATATCTTTCGGTGACATTCTCATGCCTCTCAATGTCTTCGTGAAAAGTGAGCACACCACCAATAACTTCATTCTCATTCTCAGTACCATCTTCATCACCAGCCTCTCTATCATGCAATGTTCTTGTAGCAACAGAACATGTATGCTGGTTGATGTAACTTCTAACCGTCCAAATATAAGAATTCGATAAAAATTGCAGCTCGGACAAACCACTTGCAGCCATCTTTGGCTCCTAGACATTTAACCACATATCTCTTGGTATCCGACTTCACTATATCAAATTCAAAACATGATATGAAGTCGTCTAGATAAGAACTTTTGATGTCTCCTTGGTTATAAATTCTTGACCTATAACCAAATCCATACCATCATCTCGTGGCTGATTGACACTATCATGCATCTCAATGTCTTCGTTAAAAGTGAGCACACCACCAGTACCATCTTCATCACCAGCCTCTATAGTCTTTCTATCAGATAAACCGACATGGACATCCGTTTCATCATTCTCAGTACCATCTTCATCACCAGCCTCTATGGCCTCTCTATCAGATAGACCGACATAGACATCATCATTTTCATCATCTTCTTCTGAAATTTGCACTTCTTCTTTGATGAACTCCACATGTAGAACACTTCTATACTTCTCATGATTTACTTGCAGTAGATAACCAAAAACGTCTTCATCATTCCAGATGTATGATGGCTTGTACGAATACAATACCATTGGAAAGTAACTAATCTTCACTTCCACCTTAGATTCATCTACATTTATCTTTCTGCAAATACGCTCAACCAAACCAGAGTAAGTGATCTCCTCCACTGATTTCTTCAACACAATCTTGTGAATTTTATCTTCTCCTTCACCATCTCCAGAGATCCATTTTATTTTAGCTCAATCCTTCATATAATATCCCCCATAATGAAAAAATGATTGTGGAATGCGGATTTTGCATTTTCCTGAAAAAATGATATATCATTAGAATTATCAATATTCAGATGCTTAGAATTAATTCTCACACAGTACCATTACATAGTAATACTAGATAAACCAGTAGGAATTGTAAATATAGTAATACTAGTAATACGAGTCTTAATTGTAAATATAGTAATACTAGTAATAGCAGTAGAAATTATAAATATAGTAATACTAGTAATACCAGTAATTCCAATTTTCTGTTTTGTATAGTAAAACCAGTTATATTAATAATACCCAGAATTTATCATTGCACTAATTAATCTGTTTTAGGACGATATTGTTAGGATTTTACATTACTCATGATGTATAATTTATCTTAAATGAAATTACACACAGAAAATCATCAAAACGCCTCAAAACGGACATAAAATATACACAAAAACTATAAACACAATTTTCAAAATCGTTTTCAAGCTCTCATTCGTTGGATCTTCTTCTTTTTTACACTAGCTGAGATATACACTTTTTTAATAATATTTCAGCAAAAAAATTCATCAAAAACAGACCTAAAACATACCCAAAATACATAAACACAATTTTAAAATTCGTTTCTAATCTCTCAAATTATCATCAGATAGTACATTTATTCCATACCCATGATGTACACGACATTTAATTAACCTCCACTAAAAAGTCATAAACTACCCTATAATATAAATTACTCAATTCTAAATCGGTGTTCTAGACTTCTAGTCATATCAAATGGTGGGTGAAAGATGAAAAAGATAACTAAAATTTGGTACATTTTAAATTCATTAAAAGATCCAAGTATACGTCAAATCTCGTTGGTTAACCTCATATCATATGATATCAATCGAATCCAAATCGTTAAAGATTAGTTTGTATTGCAAAGCCTAGCTCAAAGTACCAGGACAATCTTATCAAATGTTTTAAATCTCTTAGGACAATAAATTCCACAGGAATTATGAATATTATTCATTTATTAAAGTGTCTTATCTCATACTTCTCTGTTTCATATTGGTACATGTTTAATATTTAAGATTTTTTTCACACAAGAGTAATACAAAAATTAGTTAATGTACTATTTTTATTTTTTAACCAATAAATATAATAAACACAATTAATTTTATTAAGTTAACAATTTATAATTATTAAAGAGAAATACTCTAAGATAGATCTAAAAAAGTTTTTGTCACAAAAATAACCTTTAAGGAAAAAATGACAAAAATAACCTTTATGGGGTAGAGTTTTGGGGGTAAATATACGTTTATACCCCTTAGATTAACTAATCTAGACTTAGGGTTTAGAGTTATGGAGTGGGGTTTTGGGGGTGAAAAAATAAATAAAAAATATTAATTTTTAAAAAATAAAAAGGTCTAATTTGGTCATTTTTGTTTTTGAAAGCTATTTTTGTGACAAAAACTTCAAAAGATGTTATTTGAGAGATTTGCCCATTTTTTTTTTAACGCTGGGTAACAATTACATCATCATATAATCCTAATTCTATTACATATGATGATCAACTACCTGCAACATGTGTGATATTGATGAATAACTCCTCGGATAATGCTCCTCGATGAAGCTCTCCCCGAAACACCTTGGATCGACGAACGGTTCTACATGTACGACACCCTCGATAGACATGCTCTCCGCATCAGACGATCACAACGAACAGCTCTGCCTGCAGTACTCTGGAACTTCCGATAAACGCCTCATCCAATAATCTGCAAGAAATTGCATAGTCTGGGATTCGAACCCCTGACCTAGGTGTAGAAGCCTTTAAACCTTAACCAATAGGCTACGGTGCTTCCACAGAGATTTGCCCATTATTAAATGATAAAAATACATTGAATATGTAAAATATAGATTTTTAAGAAACAAAAAATATTCTAAAACATGAATTTTTGTAAGAGGAGTATAATAAGTTACTTTTAATGTGAAAGAATGTGAAAGAAAAAACTGAAGAAGGCCTCAGAGATCTTGGTGGTTAAAGAACCATCAAGTGAATTTCTTCATCAAGAGTAGCAAATATTTTGATTGCATCACTGGCCATACCCAATAGATTTTTAATTATACATAATAATATGAAAAATTCTAAAAATTTTGATAACTAAAAGCAAAGAAAATTGATTGATTGATGACGGTGAGTCAAAAGTAGCTGGTAAATAATCACATTTTTTATTCATTGGGAATCCGAATGATTTTTTTCATCACCCTCACCATCATCTATTGAAAATTATGCAAAATTACAAAGGTAATTAAGAACACAGATATATAAATCATCCCTATGGACTAACTGAAGATGCTTTCAAAAGAATTTTTAGATAAATAATTGCAAACACACTTTTTCAAAACGATAAAACCATGAAACTGAAGAAAATTAAGATATAAGAAAATCTTCGAAATTTTTGAAAACATGCGCCGTAGAAGAAGATTTAGATTTGATATTAAAGAAGAGAGTAGATGAGGAATATATATATGCCAAAACCCTAATTCATAAGCCGACATATAGCCGTAAAAATAGTATGGGCTTTTAGCTTGTACTTATTCTACTATAAGCTAAGTAATTGATCATTATAACTTTCTAACTTCATGTCATGTTTTGCCAAAATTAGTAAATTATCTATAGAAAAATTAGGAGGTTTCATGCGCCATGCGCAGTAATAATATATAGCTTTTTAAAATTATAACTATATATTAAATTTTAAATTTAATATATATATAATAATAATTTTAGATTTTAGTTTATCAATAGAAAAACAATAATTATTTTAAATATTTTTAAATTAATTTGATAAATTTTAATTTATATTTTCAGATTTAGTTAAGTTTTATTACAACTAATTTACTATTTAATCAATAAATTCAATAAAATTATCTGAATAAACATATTTTATGTCTATTAATGCAAAATATTAAGAACTTCAAAAAATGATTAGTTTTTTTTAACATAAAGTTAAAGTAAAACTAAAAATTTAAATTATTATGATAGAATTATAATTATCTACAAATCTTTTTATATTATAATTCTAAAGTTGATGTGAAACTTATTTTTATATTTATTTTTATATTATTAATTAAAATATTTATTAATGATAATAAAAATAAGTTATTCTTATATTTTAATAATTTTACCAAAAAAAACTTAATAAATGACATTACCAAAAATGTAAAACATCATAAATGACATTGTACATGTCATAATAAGATGAAAACCATGTCACATTTTATACTAAGCCATGTCATCATTTTTTTTTTCAAATTCATTGTAGTGATGACATTTGGTAAATAACTTGTCAAATAATGTCTAGGGGATATTCCAAAAAATTTTTGGTCATGAATATATCATCTAAGAATTAAAATAACCAAAATATTTCATTAAATAGATAAATATACACTTATATTCTTAGGGTTAATTAAACTCAACTTAAGGTTTATAGTTAAAGATATAGGTACATTTAAAAATCTAAAATAAATATTAAAATTTTTAAAATAGTTTCAAAAATCATTTTCGAATTTCAAAAAGAAAAATTAAAAAAAAAACTGAAATCTTTATAAAAAAATTAGAATTTAAAAACATATAATTCGAAGATATAATTTTCTTTTTATTTTTATAAATTTGGAATAAGTCTTTTTCTATTTAATGAAACATTTTGGTCATATTTTCTTTAGAAACCTTTTTGTGACAAAAACTTTAAAATAGTCCATTTGAAAAAAATTGCCCAAGAATATATGCCTCATATAGGTTTTGAGCCTTCACATTATTAGCACAACGCTCTTACAAACTGAGCTAATGGGGCAACTTGTTTAATAACCGATCATAACTATAAATATTTATCTCCATAACCATGATTTACCAAAATTAGTAAACTATCCAAGTGCAAACAAAATAATTATGTCTCATACATAGGTTTTGGAGCCTTCGCGTTATTAACACATTGCTCTAACCAACTGAGTTAATGGGGCATGTTTAATAACCGGTCATAATTATAAATATTTATCACCTTGTCCATGCTTTGCCAAAATTAGTAAATTATTCAAACGCAAACAAAATAATTATGCCTCATACAGGTCATATATTAGCATTATTAGCACTATACTCTAACCAACTGAGCTAATGGAGCAACTTGTTTCACTAACTGATCATATATTATAAAAATTAGATTACTTCAACTATGCCCATGATAGCTTTCAACCTGCCGTGAGAACCGAAATCCGCATTGTCGATTTCCGTTTAAATAGGAACGCAGGATAAACACTAGTTTCCCAGAGGTCCAGGATATCTGCTAAACCACATGCCAATCAGTCAGAATACGAAGTAAATATTGAACAAAGTAAGAATCGAAAAGAGAGCAAATAGATGTCTTATTCCGAATTTGCGTATGAGCGTTTACAACAGGATATGAGCCTCAACTAAGGGAGATGTCGGCGAGATCCCTAACCCTAGTTGAGTCGCAGCTCGAATAACAAAAACGGAAAGTTGCCTAAATACTCTAAGTGCTAAACTATGTTTGCTCTGAGTGGAGATTTTCGTGTGTCATGTGCATCATCACCCTTGAAGTCCTTATATACTCCTCCAGAGGTGGTTTGCTCTTTCCCCTAATGCCCTTGGTCGAATTTATCACTTCGAGGAAATATTCCTTTTTTCTTTGATCTTCATGATTATCTTTGGAAACTTAAGATTTATCCTTCCATTCTGACATTTATCTTCTGAACTTATCATTTATCTTTTCGTGTAAAATAAAAGATAAACCATCACAAAGTTTGGGCTTGATTTCAGATAAAATTGCGAGTGGGCCTTTAGCCGAGCTTTAGACCTCATCGGGCCGTTTTCTGCCTTAGGCGTTTCTACGATTTTATTGAAAGAGCATTGCTAAGACAATGTCATCCGAGAGTTAGGATCTTTCGTATGGGGCGTATGTCTCTAGGTGTTTAGTTAACCGTTACCGTCTCATACGATCAACACGATCCTTTCTTGAGTAAACGAGTTCTTTCTGTAAAGTTCCAATGTCAATCCTGATCAAGACGGAACAAAGATAAGTTCGATCAAGTATCAAAGAGAGGGAGTAAACAAGGACGAGGTGAAAAGGAATTAATTGATCCGACTTGCCAAACGAACGAGTCGGATTGCTCGTGCCACCTAACTCGCCCGTTTGGCGAGTTGGGCTTGTCAAACTCGCCAAATGGGTTGGTCCATGCCGTCCAACTCGCCGTACGAGCGAGTTGGTCGGTCTTTGCCATCCAACTCGCCGTACGGGCGAGTTGGTTGGTCTGAGCCGTCTAATTCACCGTACGGGCGAGTTGGTCGGTCCTTGCCATCCAACTCGCCGTAAGGGCGAGTTGTTGGTCCGAGCCATCCAACTCGCCGTATGAGCGAGTTGGTCGGTCTTTTCCATACAACTCGCCGTACGGGCGAGTTGTTTGGTCCGAGCCGTCCAACTCACCGTACAGGTGAGTTGGTCGGCCCATGTGGCTTGATTTGCCCGTTCGTCAAGCTGGACGTCTTGCTCGGCCATCTTCTCCGTCTGGGGAGTTAGATGATCGAGCTTTCTAGTCATTTTGTCGTATTGCCGTTCGGGGATACATTTACCCGCGATCTTTGGACAAACTCTTCCTGATGACTTATTTGTGTCAACCGCTCCTTTGTGGTTAGTCGAGATTTGACCTTGATTTTTCACATTTCCCTTTTTCGAGACATTATCTTTTTCTTACAAAAACAACACATTTTCCTGGTAGGTTTCCGACATTAATTCTGTCATAACCGATTTTGACCCCAAGAGTTAGCCCCCCAACTCGTCATAACTATGATGTTCTTGCGAGCATTTTTAAACATATTGGATGAATTAGGCGGAATCCGACGTCTGAAGCCTGGAGGTGAAACAGTGAGTCCTTTTTCAATAAGTATGTGGAGTAGTTTTACAGATTCTTCACTTGCACATTTCCACAAACTCTTTTAAGAATCAAAAGATTTTCTTCTCTCTTTCATTCCTTTGGTAAAAAGAAAGTTATGTCTTCGAGAAGAAAGGTTTCCTCAAAGTCTCGTGAAGAGCGTTCTGTCCCCGATGGTTCCAGCTCGCAATGCAACAATGTTGTAACAAAGGTGGAATTCTCGGCTCACTCGGTCGGCCCTGAAGAAGCCAAGGCGTACTGGACGGCCAGGGGAGACGTGAAAGCCCCCATACCTGGTACGTGGGCCCTGCCTCGGTTTCATGCCAACCCCAAAGAGGGTTGTCCAAGCAAAACATGTCTGAATGGGCTGGATACCATCCAGAGCCATTGCTGAGTTCCTCAATCAGTAAAGATTTGTCTTTCGGAGGCTGGAGATGTCGCTGAGTTTCCGCCCGAGGGTTACTTTACGTGTTACGAGGTGTACCTGACGCAATGTAATTTGTGGTTACCTATCTTCGAGGTCATAGCACGACTTCTGAATTGTTCTAAGATATCGATTAGTCAAATAAACCCGTGTGGTTTGCAGCATATTGTTGGGATTCTCGTGCTGAGTTATGAGTTGGGTATAAACCTCGACGCCAGCCATCTAGACGCTTTGCTTAAACCAGCTGGGAAGTCCTCCATAATTCAGTTGAGGCCATAAGAGAATTTGTGTCAATCTATCATGAATGGCGGAAGCACTTCTTTTTCGTCCGTGTTGACGATGCGTCTGTAGAAGCAGCCTCTCCGTCTTTAGGACTAGATGGGGTCTGAAAGGTATTCTTGGTCAAGTGTAGCCCCTTTTCTCTTTTTTTTTGTTTCAGTGAAGTTTGATTTCTAATCCGTTTTGTTTACATTTCGTTTTCAGGACCAATCTTTTCCCTCCGAGTCTGGACGGTCTGGTTACCATCCGATACTTGCTTCGCGGTCGCCCATGTTTTTGGCCAACGTTTAACCAAAAAGGGTCTGTCGTGCCGTTGCTCTCCACCGTTCTCGGTACCGACCAGATCTGCCGGTTGAGAAAGGATCGGAGGCGTCAATGGACGGATTTTTTCCGTGCACGGTTCACATGAGAGAAGATAGACCAAAGACTTGGAAGGATAAACACATCGTTGTCGAGGATGAAGTGGCTAACGAGCGATGCTCCTCCGATAATATTCTAAGAGATTACCTAAATAGTCAGGTAGGCGAGAGTAGTGGTGAACGGGACGATCTCGATGAGCTGCTTGGTTTTGATTATCCTCCGGGTGTAGGTGGATCTAGCGAGGCCCCGGATTTTACCCAAGCATCGCAGATGGTCAACGGGGTAAGCTTTTATTATCCTTTTTTGAGGGCGAATTCTTTCTTGACTTCGAGATATTTTGCAGGGTCTCCTTATGAAGAACTGAGCTCTTGATGCGAACTGCCAGGAGGCACGCATGGCTCAGTTCAGGGCTGAGACAGCCTATAATGAGCGCGCTCGTCTGAGAGGTGAGTTTGAAAGTTCCCGTTATCGTGAGTGGGAGTCGGTCGCGACAAAAGTTCGTCGTGCCTATAGGCGAGGGAAGAGAGAAATGGCCGAAGTCATGAAAACCCTTCGCGAAAAGTTCTCGCATGAATTCGAGGAGCTTACGAAGGGTTACAAGGACTTTGGAGATTATCACGATTGCCACGGCGCTGTGTGCGGGTTGTACCTCACGCAGTGTCCTGATTATTCGTTCAGTGCTGAATATGCGAGGCAGATAGGGTGTATGAACGAGAGGGATAAATACTTTGTGATTCCTCAGATCAAAGAGAGGATTTGGGAACAGTGGGACCAAATTCATGTTTCTCCCGACACGGTGGAGGACGAGGTAGGGAATGCCGATGAGACGGGCGAGGTAAACCAGTCGACGGCTTCTCTTGATGTCAATGACTATTCGCTCGGTAGATTGATGGCTGGGTACTTTGATTTTGATGAGTAATCGCGAGGTCGCGACTGATTCGGGAATGTTCTCTTTATTTCATGTTTCTGTTTTGTTCGTTTGTCGGCCGAATGGTCATATGTAGCGGGACTGGCCGAATGTGGCCTTAAATCCCTCTCTTATTAACTCTTATTCAAACAGTGCTTTCTATGATAAGTGTGTGTTTCTAGAAAGATGTTTGGGGTTTGTTTAGTGTAGAAAGAAAACTTGAGTTGTAATCTCGACTTCCTCGTTTTTTTTTCGGATCATCCGATTCGTTCTTCGTGCGAGATGTTCGAGGAGCTTTTCGACGTTCCAGGAACGTTTAGGTACGGACGAAGAAACATGCTTTTAGGATCTCGTATCTTTTTGATATCATGCCTTGAGATGTTAGAGACCAGTGTGTTGGGTGTAGGGCAAGACCTAGGTTTACTTTTGGTTTAAGGCTTTGCAATGAGTAATCGGCTTTTGTTTTGCCTATTTCGATTTTAACCTGACTCCGTTCCGATTTAAAGTCCGCGAAAGGTTCTCGGCTTATATGACTTGTGTGTTCGGAGTCGAGCATCTCTTCAAGGACAATTTTTAAGTCTCCCGAAAGTGTTGACCAAAATTTCGGATTTCTTTTATAGTGCGCCGTTTATCCTAGTCGGATGTGAGAGGATTTGTCCTTATGACAGACCTGGGTGCGTTTGTTTAAGACAGCTAAAGTGCTCGGTGGGGCCAATTGCCGAGTGTTTTGTAGTTACGAATGGACTGGGGTGCATTCTCAAAAATTTATACGACGTCTCGCCTATTTTTTTCGAAAACTCACTTTGCGTAAGTAATGCTTTGAGCATATGGAACTAGAATCACGTGCTTTGGTTGGGAATTGATTATTCGACCGAGGTAAGATGGTGTTGAGTTGATCCGTTTCGAGGCGGAATGATTTTTCATGAGTTTCCGTTTCTAGGATGGTGCGATAATCGTTCTGCTCGTGTATGGATGTATAACATAGTGTTTCTTTGCGGATGATAGACAATTTACGAATTTATAAAGAAGTCTGTATTGTCGAAAAAGTTTTGAAAATCTCGAGTACAATGCATCAAAAAATTTATTTCTGAATGTGGGAATATATGAGTGTTCGTATGTGTACCTACTCCCCCCCTTTTTAGAGAGGGGGATAGCTGAAATCGTCTTTTGGCGAGCTGCCTACGTACCTCTTTCGAGGATCAAGCCATCTCGTAGTTCTGTTTGTTTGGGTGAGTCTGTTTACTCGGCCGTTGTGTTTGTGTCGACTGCGTCAGTTGCTGAGTCGACGTCTTCCGTTGGACTTGTCTTTTTTTGATGGGATAGACGCGCCATGCACTGGAACTGGTTGTTCGGTGGCTGTTGCTAGAATCGACGGTTCTAGGTCGTGATTTGTCTTAGCTTGTGCTCGGCCAGGAAGCAACATTTCGACTGCTTCTGGCAGCCCCAAATTACGGAAATCCCGTTGTGATTTGGGAACTTAATGCTTAAGTGGTAAATTGATGGGACTGCCTTCATGGCGTTCAGCCAAGGCATGCCCATGATGATGTTGTAGATGGCTGGGTGGTCGACGACCGCGAAATCGACAATCTTGGTGACTTCGTTCGCCGCAACGGGTAATTTTATAGATCCGAGGGTCATTGATGTTGTGCCAGAGAAACCGGTTAGCGGCTTAGGTGATGGTACAACTTCGCCTAACTTGATGTTCATCCGTTTTAGAGTTTCGCGAAAGATGACGTTGACTGTGCTTCCAGTGTCGATAAGAACCCTAGCGACCTCAAGATCTCTTATTAATAGATCGATTACGAGTGGATCGTAGTGTGGATCGATTGCTATGGCTTCTTCTTCGTCGAAAGTGATTGCTCCTTTCTGAGTGTCATTGATCGTGGGCCAGATTGTCAAATTCGCGCTTGTCTCGACTTTGCATTGATAAGCTTTGATGGCCGAGACGGTGTAGCTGCTGAACTGTGATCCGCCGATGATCATGTTTACCCTGCGACGATTGCTGTTGTTTCCCTTATCGTCCTGTCTTCTTCCGTGCTTTTCTCCTGATTGGTCCCCTTGGGAAGGTTTCTCCGTTTGAGGAGTCCTGTCGTTTTTCGAGGGGGGGGGGCGATCTGAGTCACAGATGAGATCTTTCACGCTGGAGACTTCTAAGAATTCTCTGGAGAGCAGCTTTGCGGCCAATCTCGCGCCGAGAACTTTACAGTTAATGATCAAGTGTCCGCGCGTTTGGTGAAAGTCACAGAAGGCATTTTTGTCGTAATTCAGATTTTGGGTCCATGTGTTACCCGTCGTACGTCCTTGCTCCGATCCGGAGTTAATAGCGTAGCTATGCTCTCCCTACGTTTCTTCCTCTCCGCATTGGACGTTTGTTTCTTTGGGAGGTTTCTTTTTTTTTTAATTTCTGATCCGGCCCTGGATCCTTCGACGCATTCTTTGTTGGCTTCCACTTCTGGGACAAGACCCTTGTCTCTTCTTCGATGATAATGTAATTCGTGGATTTGTGAAGCGCGTCTTGGGTGGTAAGTGGCTTCTCCAGAGTTATCCACTTCCTCGACTTCGATTTTAAATGGAGCGTTTTTCAAAGTGCGGCTATCGCAACTTTGTCGCTTATCCCGCTTACTCTAGCCATGGCGGTTTTGAACCATTTTATGAAGTCGCAGAGAGTTTCGTCCTCTCCCTGGGACAAGATCTAAAGATCCACATTGGAGGTTTCTCGATCTATGAACATCGAGTATTGTTTGAAGAATTACGAGGCGAGCTGGCGGAAGCTTCCGATGGAGTTTCACCTGAGGCGAGAGAACCATTCTAGCGCTGCTCCGCGGAGGTTTTGTATGAATAGGCAGCATTCACCAGCGTCCCTCTCGTTTTCTTTAAACCTGGCTCTACCCATCGCGACCTGAAAAGCCCGTAGGTGTGCCTTACGACAAGTAGTTCCGTCGTATCGCATCACTTTGACCTTCTCAGGATCCGAAACCCTAGTTTCGGTGATATGAGTAGAAAAGGGTGTTTTACGAGCTTCTTCGAGCAGTAGATCAATCTATGGTCTGGTGCTAGTAGTGTGGTGGATTTGGAACTTCACCGCCCTGACTTCGGCCACCGTTTTCATGAGATCATCGCATAGATCGCCAATTTTGGAACTTTTGCTAGCAGATTTCCGACTTTGTTGGCGTTTGCTGCGAGCGCTCCAAGTTTGCTCTTCTGCCAGTTCTTCCTATTCTTTCCAGAAGATAGCTTCTTCTTCTTCTTTCATAGGGTTGTCGAACTGGGACTAGTCCCGAGTTGCTCAATTCCTTATGCCGCGCGGATGTATGTCTGTGTCTTCGTCCATAGGTTCGGACTGAATGCTAGATTCCATGTCGACGCGTTCAACTTCTCCTCCTTCTTTATCTTCCTCGATAGGAGGAAGGTCTCCCGGGTGTTTCCGTGTTTCGCGGGGGTTACTTCGTTAGGGTTTTGTCCAGACGGTTTGTGTAACGACCCACTCCTGGAGTTTCTTTATTTATTTAAGAAAAGGGTCCACAAAAGAGGTTTCTTTGTAAGAAGGCGAAAATTATTCTAAGTGTCCAAACTTTTCTTTTGTTATGAATGGAATAAGAACTGCATTTTCTCCAAGTATCAAAGGCCATTCTAACTATTAAGGCATCGATAACATAGAATAAACATGGATAAACTGACTGTAGAACGATCAAAGTTTGAGGAAGTGGTCGGCGGACCGTAGAGCTAACTAAGGAAAGTTCGGACGTTCGGGAAGGCAGGTTCCAAGTAAGGCAAGTTGATAAGTCATCGTTGACGTGTTGTTCAAAAGGAAGGTCGGGTCTGCGGGAGTCGTTTAAGGAAAGAATGGTAGAGATCGGTCAAACCTTTGTGGGCAAGTTTCGGCCAAGCCAAATAAGGAAACAACAATAAATTTCCGGCTTGGTGAGCAAGTCCAAGAGTAATATAAAAAGGGACCTTCAGCCCCCATTCTAGACACAGCTTAAAACCCAAGTCTTAGAGAGAGGCTAGAGTAAGAACGCAGTCCTAGAAAGAGAGTTTGGGAAGTGAGGATCGAGCAAGGAGGGTCGCATGATTCTTCGCCGGAATAACACAGCTAATTTCAGAGTCTTTGATCTTTTAAGATCAATCCAGGTGAGGACGTGATTCTTGAAAGTCAATAAGAATTAATTTACCTGGTTTGATCCAATATGAACATGTTTATGCTTGGATAGAATTTCACTAAGGAAAATTCGTTCTTCGTGTTCTTAAGAAATGTATGATAGGAATGGTTTAAGGAAAGTTCATTCATCGTGTTCTTTAGAAATGCATGCTATAGATTTGTGGAATGGATTATTGAGTTATGTTAGGATGTTTATGTGGGAAATGAACGTTTGATCTTGGGAGCATAAGACATGAAATGTTAATGCGTTTAAGGAAAGTATAATCGAATCAAATTAATTAAGGAAACTAGTTAAGAGGATGTAATGGACCTTCGGGTCGTAGGTTTGGGTATGAGCCGTAAAGGACTGACAGGTCGTAGGTTTGGCTTTGGCCGCATGTTTGGCTTCAGATGCAGGTTTAGCTACGACTGTAGGATTATGGGCCTTCTGGTCAAAAGGTTAAGAAGTGTTAAAGTAATGAAAATGATTTAACTAGTTACGTGAAGGAATGATAAAACCGGATGCTAGGGTGTTAGTGTTGATTTAGTATTTTGCTTATTGGGTTGTAGTGGACGGTATTGAGCGTCCTCATTGAGTACTTTTGTATGTTCATGCCTTTTTTATGATGCAGCTGATGAGTAGTTGGTTGACCGGAGCGCGGGACTATGAAGACCATCAGGGTGGGTTTTCTTATCTTATAAACTTGGGATTTTATTCTGGTGTTTTATGAATCATATACTATTACTCTACATTATTTTCACGGATTTATTAACAAAGTTGAAGTTTTTGTTTAAGTTTATTATTGGAAAATTTCATAAATTTTTACTTAGAATTTTTTGTGGCTTTTCCAAGATTTCCGGGTCGGGTGTTTCAATTTGGTATCAGAGCCGGGTAGATTAGCCAGCCCCGTCCTGTCTGGTCGATCTTCGAAATTGGGACTTGTGGGAACAAGTGGTCGTACCGATGGTCTAAGTTTCGCGCAAAGGATAAGTGTTTGTGATTATTTGAATGTCTTACATTTGAATCCTTAGTGTAATGGCTAAGAGAGAGTTACGGAATGAACAGGTGTTAGTTTGAGATAACTTAAGTATTGATCCAGATGGCTAACACTAGGAGGAACGTAAGGGATGGGCATGAAGAGAATGTGAATGTGGCGATCGCGAATAACACTGAGGCCAATGGAAGGGAGGAGGCTGGTGGCGTCGATGGTGCTGCAAGGGGTGCACGTGATAACGAGATGCCACCCCCACCACACCACCTGATGTCCTCACATGAATGCGGCAATGGCCAACATGATGCCGATGATGCAGGCCTTCTTTAACCAGATGTTTCAGCGTCTCCAGCTTTCGGTTGCAGCCGTGGTTCAGGAGGGGGAATGGGGAAATGAGATGCAGCAGACACCACAAACGCCCAACTATTTGGACATGATGAATCAGATGACGAAACTCAAGGCAGGAAAGTTCAGTGGTGGGTGTAAGCTGATTGAAGCAAATGAGTGGAAGACTCGTTTGGAGCGTAACTTTTTGTCCTTGCATTGCGAGGAAGGGCATAAGAAGGACCTTGCAGTCTTTTTCCATGAGGGTGATGCATACCAGTGGTGGCGGGGAGTCCTTCGTAGAGACCCAGAAAGGGTGCACGACTGGGACTGATTTAAGGTGGTGTTCACGAGGAAATACTTTCCAACCGAGGCCCGTATCAAGTTGGAGACTTTGTTCCTTGAACTTTGGCAGGGGGCAAGATCCGTACGAGACTATGAGCAGGAGTTTAACCGACTCAAAAAGTATGCCGGCCGAGAAATGGACGATGAGCAGCGTCAGATTGAAAGATTCATGCGCGGGATGAAGCATGAGCTTATGACCATGATGGTGAGTAGGGATTACAACAAGATCGGAGAGTTGGTGGAGAAAGCAGCATTGGTGGAAAGTGGGCTGGAAGAGGTGACTAAACATGAACGTTCACGGAGGAACCAATTCCCATCGACACCGAAGAGATTTGAGAACCAGGCGGTTGTAGCGGTGATGACTGCGTGTGGAACATGTGGCAAGATGCATCGTGGGGTGTGTCGTCAAGGCACCGGTGGATGCTTTAAGTGAGGCAGTGTGGACAACCAAATTCGGGACTGTCCGGATGCAGGCGCAGGAAAGTGTTACAATTGTGGTGAAACTAGACATTTGGCTCGGGACTGTTGAGCACCAAGGAACGCGCAAGCAGCTCGTACGCGTGGTGAACGTCCATAAGGAGATCAGCAACAACCGGCGAAGAGGCAGATTGTAGCACCAAGGGTGCATATGTTGGGCGTTGAGGATGGAGCAAACCCGATAGATGGTAATTCTCATACCCTGCACTCTCTAAGTTAATGTTCAAATTTTATGATTAGCATAGGAGTGCAAGAATGGTTGTGTAGGAATTGTTTCTATTGGTGGAATTGAAACCCACACCTTGTTCGACTCTAGGGGGTCGAATTTCTTTGTGCGTCCTGAAGTCGTGGCATGTTGGGAATCTAAGAGTGGCTTTGAGGGCAGTATTAGAATGGTTCAGGCAGCGGGTGGCACAATGCTGAAATCGCACGCCATCTATAGAGACGTGCCAATCGTGGTGGGCGGTGAGAACATGCCATGCGATCTTATTGTGCTTGAGACTAAGGGTTATGAAGCAATCCTTGGGATGGACTGGTTGGCCCATTATCGAGCTAACTTGGACTGTGAGAAATGTCGGGTGACCTTTATTAGGAAAGAAGGGAAGCTAGTGTTTCAAGGTAAGAAGAAGGGAAGCTAGTGTTTCAAGGTAAGAAGAAGGGAAGCTAGTGTTTCAAGGTAAGAAGAAGGAGAGTGGGATTTCGGTAATATCAGCTCTAAGGGCAGAACGGATGGTCGAGAAAGGATGTGAGTCATTCCTAGCGACGATCACAATTGTGGATGGGGACCAAGAAGGGTTGTTGGGCGAAATTCAAGTGGTGCAAGAATTCGAAGATGTATTCCCAAAGCATACCGGGTTGCCGCTAACACGGGATGAGCCATTCACAATAGAGTTGGAGCCTGGAACTGCTCCTATTTCCAAGGCCCCTTATCGCATGGCTCCAACTTAGATGGCCGAGTTAAAGAAGCAACTAGAGGAATTGATCGAGAAAGGGTTCATCCGACCTAGCAGCTTGCCGTGGGGTGCACCAGTGTTGTTCGTCTAAAAGAAGGACGGTAGTTTTCACTTGTGTATTGATTATCGGGGACTGAACCAAGTAACGATCAAGAATAAGTACCCGTTGCCGCGAATTGATGAGCTATTGGATCAGCTCAAGGGAGCATCGTTGTTCTCAAAATTTGATTTGGCTTCGGGTTACCATCAAATCCCTATTGCAGAAGGAGATGTTAGGAAGACCGCATTCAGGCAAGGTACAACCATTTTGAGTTCGTGGTCATGCCTTTTGGGTTGACGAATGCTCCAGTGGCGTTTATGAACTGATGAACGGGGTGTTCCATGAATTCCTTGACGAATTCGTAATCATCTTTATCAATGACATTTTGGTGTTCTCGAAAAGTTCAGAGGAACACGAGAGGCATCTAAGGATGGTCATGGAGAAACTAAGGGAGCATAAGTTGTTTGCTAAGTTAAGCAAGTGCAGTTTTTGGCAAAGGCATATTACATTCTTGGGCCATGTTGTGTGTGAAGCATGGGTTGCAGCGGATCCCGAAAAGGTAGCAGCCATTGCAAACTGGCTGAGGCCGGGAACGCGCACAGAAATCAGAAGCTTCTTGGGGTTAGCAGGTTATTATCGTCGATTTTTGAAGAGATTTTCAAGCTTGGCTAAGCCACTAACCCGGTTGACGGGGAAAGACGTGAAGTACAAGTGGACGTCAGAATGTGAAAAGAGCTTCGCAAGCCTGAAGAGCGACTGATGAGTACACCAGTTCTAGTACTGCCGCAGCATGGGGTGGCATATGTTGTGTTCACGGCGCATCAAAGATGGGGCTTGGTTGTGTCTTGATGCAAGAGGAACGGGTGTTCTCGTATGCATCTCATCAGCTGAGAAAACACGAGGAGAATATCCTACCCACGATTTTGAGATTGCAGCTGTTGTGTTTGCACTTAAGTTTTGGCGGTCATACCTTTATGGGGAGAAGGTTCAAGTGTTTACCGATCATAAGAGCCTTAAGTACATCTTCACCCAACCGGAGTTGAACCTAAGGCAAAGAAGATGGATGGAGCTGGTGGCAGACTATGATTTGGAGATAGCTTATCACCCAGGAAAGGCAAATGTAGTGGCTGGTGCACTTAGCCGTCGGAAGGCCAGTGTCTCTGAAAAGAAGGAATTGGGAGGGCTGATAACGATGTTGGGAATGTTGCGGGTTAATGTGTTGGTAGGCGAGTCGGTTCATCTAGGCGAGGAAGCGCAAATCAAGCTGACCTTCTGACTCAAATAAGGTTGGCCCAAGGGGATGATGAAGTGTTAGTTAAGATGGTCGAGGATGGTGTCGTGGGTTATTGGAAGACCAACAATGAGATGATCATCTTCCATGGACGAGTAGGTGTCCCAAATGATAAGGAGTTGAGGGAAAATGTGCTAAAAGAATCACACCAATCTAAGTTCTCCATACACCCAGGCGCGACGAAGATGTACCATGACCTTAAGCGATACTACCATTTGTCGGGAATTAAAAGGGATGTGGCTGAATGGGTGGAAAGGTGCCCGACATGTCAGTTGGTGAAGGCAGAGCATCAGGTTCCGAGTGGCTTGCTGCAGAGTTTACCCATGCCGGAGTGGAAATGGGATATGATCATGATGGACTTTGTGTTAGGGTTTCCAAAGACAAAGGGCTGCAAGGATTCAATATGGGTGATAGTGGACCGCTTAACTAAGTCTGCACATTTCTTTCCTTTCCAAATATCAAACGGCGTGGATAAGTGTGCGGAACTCTACATGAGAGAAATCGTGAAACTCCATGGTGTTCCTGTTAGCATTGTGTCTGATCGAGATCCACGATTTGCTTTAAATTTCTGGATGGCATTCCAGAGAGCTTTGGGAACTAAGGTGCACATGAGCACAACGTATCATCCACAAACAGATGGGCAATCAGAGCGGACGGTCCAAACATTGGAAGATTTATTGCGGGCTTGTGTAGTAGACTGGGTAAACTTTGGGAGAAGCATTTACCGCTAGCTGAGTTTGCATACAACAACAGCTACCATTTGAGTATTGAGATTTCACCGTATGAAGCCTTGTATGGACGTCCGTGTCGCACTCCCTTGTGTTGGATTTAAGTAGGGGAGGGCCGAGATCTTTCAACAGGCGTGATAAAAGAAACGATAGACAAGATCAAGTTTGTCAAGAAGAAAATGAAGGAGGCCTAAAGATCGGCAGACAAGCTATGCAGACAAGAGGAGGAAAGATTTAGAGTTCCAAGTGGGGGAGATGGTTTACTTAAAGAGGGTGACGTTTAAGAGAAAGGATAGGACGTCAAAGATGGGGAAACAGCTACCGAGGTATATGGGACCGTTCAGGATTGTGGAACGAATTGGACCAATGGAATATCGTTTGGAGTTGCCTGACGAGCTCCAACCATTTCACGATGTCTTTCATGTGTCTCAATTGAGGAAGGTGGTAAGGGATCCGACATTGATTATTCCACAACCACCTGAGCATTTGAGTTCTGGTTTATTCTTTTGCAATTCTCTTCTTCTCCACTGAATTGCTCCCACCTATGGCGATTTAGGGTTCTTGGAGAATCCGTGTTCTTGGATGTTTCATCTTGTCTTCTCCGCCTAATCTCCTCTTCTCCGCCTAATTTCGTCTCTAATCTCGGTTTGGTCATCCTCCTCCTCCGCCTAATCTCGTCTTCTCCGCCTAAACAACGAATCAAAGTGTTCTTCCTCAACGTGTTCAGATGGTTCATTGTGAAATCGAAGTGTTTTTCCATCAATTTCATCAAAATCCCACGGTTCTTCACACTAGGTATGTGCTTACTTCTATTGATTCTCTTAACCCTAGACTTTTTATTACTCGATTTGTCATCTTTCTTCAAATAAATTAGTTGTATGGGTTGATTTATTATCTATACACTACGATTTAGTCATACATGTTACTGTTTCTGATTTCTCTTTGTAGAGTCTCGATTTAGGTTTCTTGGAAAGTTGGAAAAATTTTCTTCACCAATACATTTGTAGAGTCTCGATTTGTAGAGTAAAAATCGTGTCAGGATAGAAAAGTTTCATGTAAAACATCTTCGGTTTGATCAATTGCATAGTTTTTTGTTCTTTTTGAAGTTAAACCTAGGTTGAACAGATACTATAGACTAGGTAGACTTTGGATGCAAAACCCGCTTTATATTGCTCGTTGTTTATGCAATTTCTATAACATGTTGATTTTCTATTTCTATGTTTCTGCTGATGAGCTGAACTTACAATCTTCTTTATGGCTTGTAGGTATGTCTAATGAGTTACCAAAGCGGCATTTTAAGGAGGCTGAAGAGCTCTAAGTTAGTCAGATCAACAACAACTGCAGGTTGATCCACGTTATAGACATGTTGAAGACATGGCTGCCAAAGGAGTTGAAAAAAGTGCAGAAAGATTTGTTTTTTTTCACAGGTTTTTAAGTTGCATGAAAGGGGTCTGAAGTACTCCGCGAGAGGGCTACACAACTTCTTGTGTAGGAAACCGGTTACTTACAAAATGCACGAGCTTTGGTTTGTCTTTGCAAGGAGACCACTCTGGTTTTCTTTACAAGAATTTCACGCAGTAACGAGGCTTGAGTGCAACACTAGTCTTTCACTAAAGGAACCGGATGAGTGGGAAGATGATGACGGTTTCTGGAGCAGAGTGCTGAAGTTAAAAGAGGGAATTTGTATCTTGAAACTGTGGAAGAAGCTACGGCGAAGCTGTTAAGAAATGGACTAATGCTGGTAAGATAAGGCTGGTCTACATTTGCATCCTTGTTTATGTGGTTTTAGGGAGAGATGAGAAGGCAACTATCCCCCTCAAATACATAAAGTTGGTCAAGGATCTTGAGAATTTTCGAAAGTATCCATGGGGTGTTGCTGCGTATGACCTTCTTTTAGAGTCAATCGCCAAAACTCGTGACAAACTGAAGGATAAAGCTAGTAGTTACGTGCTAGATGAATTTTTCTACGCCATGGATTTGGGCAATGGAAGAAGTTCCAAAGATTGGAAGCTCATGGGAAAAATCTCAACAAAGGTTATAAGGATGGTCCTATATGCATAAACTGGATGGGAGCTGCGAAGGTGTCATAAGAGGAGATCATTCGGTTGGAGAACATCTTTGTACGAGAGGTAATTAGCTTGATTTAAACCATTCAGACTCTTCAATTATTAGCATAGGCATGAGAGTATAATTGAAGAGTTCATCTTGTTTGAAGCATCTTTGATATTGTTTACCTTACTTGTGTAGGATATCATCTATCCATACATCTCCTTTAACGGAAATTATGTGGTAGTTGAGGATGAGGTTTTTATCAGAAAAGGTGAGGTAGAGGACGATAGAATCAGGCGGCTCAAAGCATTTATAAACCTTAATCATGACTTCAGTGATCATATTTAAGAGTTCGAGGACACTCCACAGGTTTCTCTTGACCTTGGTGACGAAGAAGGTGAGAATGATGAAGACTTTCAAACTCCAAAAGGAACAGAGAGCACATGCTCAACAGCTAAAAAAAGAAAGAATATGCTCCCGGATCGTGGTATGGAAAAAAGGAAGCATAAGGTTCTCTCTGGTAGACCGCAACAAGCATTGTTCAATGAAGATATGAAGGCTTTAATGGCGCAGTTGTTTCAATAGAATTTCTCTGCAATGGAACAGAGGCTACAAAAACAAATGGATGAGAAATTTGAGGAAATGCAGTCACAACTTAAAGATTCACTTACGGATGAAAGCGTTGAAGTTGACCATGGAGAGCCATCTGTGAGCAAGCCATCTCCAAGCAAGCCATCTTCGAGCAAACCATCACCGAGCAAGCCATCTCCGAGCAAGACAACGCCGAGCAAGCCATAGCCAAGGAGGTCCAACCGCTTGGTAAGCATGGGAAAAAACACTAGTCTTTCACCACTCTCTTAAATATTATTGTGGCTTGTTTATTAAATGGTTTGTGTGTATGTTTGTGTTAGTGTCATATGTGTATCGGCATGGAATTTGATGTGTTTATATTGTCTCGGTTTGGAAGTGTACTTTGTGTAATATATTTATGCAATTTTGGTCTGTGAACTAAGTTTTGGCATGTAATATAATGGAACTATGTGTAAGATATTCATGTAATGGATGTTAGCTTTGTGTTTGTTATACCATCATTTGATAATTTATCTTGAATTAACAGGATGTGAGTTTGAGTCAAGAAGAAAATATGAACGTAAGGATAGGTACCCAAAGCATAGAAGAGCTTTCTCAGGCCTCGTACGTGCCCGACTTTGATCCATCGTAGACCAATAAGGACGACGAACCCCATGACTGGTGGATTCCAATGACTGCACTCCGAACACCAAAATTTGAACCAATGGAAGACAGTACAGCTCGACCACCTTCTTTGTGGGAGAAATGGTCTAAAGGACAATGCAAAAAACTTCAGCTTAGTGATTCACCAATGGTTCAAGATGGTTCTCTGGAGTCGTCACTGTATTTTGTTTCCGAAGACTCATGGAAACGATTCAGTGAATGGTCTATGAATCCAAATACAACCTTAAATATGACCGTAGCTACAAGGATACTTGTTTCTGGAAAATGGCTTGGAAACGAGGTATTGATTTCTTTACTAGTTTGCATGATCATTACTTTGTATCACATTTTTGATGCTGCTTTGATTTAATGTCTTTGATGAATATGCAGGAAATTGATGCGTTTATGTATATGTGGCGAACAAATACATCTCTGAGGCGTTGGACCCCAGATCGTGTGGCTTTCATGAGCGTAACTTTCCGCCTCCAAATCGACGTTCAGTACAAGAAGTTTGTGGTAGACAAAGGAGGATATGAATTGCCTGATTTTCTTCTTGGATACGGGAGAGGAGAGTTTCCATCTCATGGGCGGACTGATAAATTTTGGGGTGTTGATGTTGATCATCTCTACTTTACTCTGTTGGTGAATGGTAATAACCACTGGTGCCTCTACACATCTCCATTTACATCTATGTTTTTACAAATTTAGTAATGTTCTATGCAGGTAATCACTGGGTTTCTGTCTGCGCCAACATCATTGAAAAGCAAGTGGAAGTCTTTGATGGCTTTCGGGGAAAGAATAGACAGTATATGGAGAAGTTTGCCATTATGATTCCTAGGATAGTGAAGGCTGTTGCGCCACCTGAAAACAAGAAGCACCTACTCCTGGAAAAGTATTCTATCGTAGATGTACCTATGAAGTCCAGATTGAACAAGTCTTGTTGTGATTGCGGGGAATACGCACTCAAACACTTGGAATGCCACCTGCTTGGTCTCGACCTCAGTTTAGTGGGTGACGAAATCATCATGGGTTGCCGACAGAAGATTGTTGTGGATATATGGGAGGCTGCACAAGATCCCATTTTAGTTCAGCTTATGAAACAATATGTGCCTTCTAAGTATGAGTCGTCTGATGTATTTAACCTCCTAGAAGACTGATTATGTGTGTTTGTGATGGTTTTTTTAGGAATGACGCAACAAAATTCTAATTTGGTTTATTTAGGAATTATGTGACAAAACTCTATTGTGCTTTTTCTATGAATTATATGACAAAACTCTAACACATTGAACCACTAAAGAAACCGTTACTAAACCTTAAGCAAACCTTTAATAAACCCTAAACCGTAACTAAAACGTAAACCTTAACTGAACCTTAAACAAACCCTTTCTAATCCCTAAACCCTAACTAAACCCTAAGTAAACTCTATATATGTGGAACCGAAATTCACACTGTCGATTTCCATTGAATTAGGAACGCAGGGTAAACCCTAGTTTCCCAGAGGTTTCAGATATCTGCTAAACCACACGCCAATCAGTCAGAATATGAAGTAAATATTGAAAAGCAAAGTAAGAATCGAAAAGATAGCAAATAGATGACTTATTCCGAATTGCGTATGAGCGGTTACAACAGGATATGAGCCTCGACTATGAGAGATGTCGGTGAGATCCCTAGTTCTAATAACCTAATACTGCAAAACCCTAGTTGAGTCACAGCACGAATAACAAAAACGAAGAGTTGCCTAAATGCTCTAAGTGGTAAGCTATGTTTGCTCTGAGTGGAGATTTTTGTGTGTCATCTGCACCATCACCCTTGAAGTCCTTATATACTCCTCTAGAGGCGGTTTTCTCTTTCCCATTCAGCACTTGGTCGAATTTATCGCTTCGCGGAAATATTCCTTTTTTTCCTCGATTTTCATGATTATCTTCAAAAACTTAACATTTATCCTTTGATCTTGACATTTATCTTCCAAACTTAATATTTGCCCCTTCCTGTAAAATAAAAGATAAACCATCACAAAGTTTGGGCTTGATTTCGGATAAAATTGCGAGTGGGCCTTTAGCCGAGCTTTAGACCTCATCGGGTCGTTTTCTGACTTAGGTGTTTCTACGATTTTATCGAAAGGGCATTGCTAAGAAGACGTCGTCGGAGAGTTAGGATCTATCATATGGGGCGTGTGACTCTAGGTTTTTAGTTAACTGTTACCGTCTCATATGATTGACCCGACCCTTTCTTGAGAAAACGAGTTGTTTCGGTAAAGTTCCAATGTCAACCATATTCGAGACGGAACAAAGATAGGTTTGATCAAGTTTTAAAAGAGGGAGTTAAGGAGGACGAGGTGAGAATGGATTGGTTGATCCGACTTGCCAAACGAGCGAGTCGGATTGCTCGTGCCACCTAACTCGCCCGTTCGGCGAGTTGGGCTTGTCCGACTCGCCGTATGTGCGAGTTGGTCGTCTTGATCCATCCAACTCGCCGAACGGGTGAGTTGGTTGAGCAGTGCCATCCAACTCGCCCTTTTGGTGAGTTGGAAGTCTTGCTCGGCCAATTCTCAGTCCGAGGAGTTGGATAATCGAGTCTTCTAGTTGTTTCGTCGTATTGCTGTTCGGGGATACGTTTACCCGAGATATTAAGACAAACCCTTACTGATGGCTCATTTATGCAGACTGTTCCTTTGTGGTCACCCGAGATTTGACCTTGATTTTTCCCGTTCCCTTTTTTCCGAGATATTATCTCATTTTTTCACAAAAGGAACATTTTCTTGGTAGGTTTCTGACGTTTATTTCGTCGTAACCAATTTGACACCAACAGTTAGCCCCCAGCTCGTTAGAATCGTAAGGTTCTAGCGAGTGGTTTGGCAGGTTTGGTAAGTTTCGTGGAATCAATGTTGGAAAAGGTCCGTTGAAAGTGGTCTACTTATTCCTCTATGAGCGAAATGCAGTAGGATTGGAGCTGAGCCTTTGGAAGGCTGCCTACGTACCCTTGTAAAAGGGATCAAGCCTTTCGTATTTCGTTCCAGAGTTAAGGTTCTTACGTCCTGTTTTCCAGTGAGACCTTTATGGTTTAGCTGTGTGTCGTGTAGACGTTATCTGTCATGTTGCTACCAATGGCATTGTATATTGGATCTTTGTCGGCCTTGAGACTAGCGTTGTAGGCTGTTTATTTTGGCAGAGTGTGGCCATATTTATGTTTTCGGGACTGACAGCGTGTGGCTTTTGATCCCGGCCACTTTGCGACTTTTTAATGAATAAACTACTGTTTCTACTTGAAAATGAGTTTAAGTAGATTCAGATTTTTGTTAAGTATAGAGGGAAGGATACGATTTGTCATCTCGCTCCCAAATCTTTTTCGGATCATCCTATTCATTGCTCGTTCGAGAAGTTTTCCAAAGTTTTCCAAAGTTTCGAGAGCGTTTAGATATGGTCGAAGAGACATACTTTCAGGATCTCATATCTTTTCGATATCATGCCTTGAGACGTTAGAGACCAGTGTGCTGGTTTAGGGCAAGACCTAGGTCTAATTACGGTTTTAGGGGGTGCAATGACTACTTCAACTTACCTATCCCGTATCACTTTCAACCTGATTCCGTCCCGATTTAAAGACGTGATATGTTCTCGGCTTATGTGACTTGTATGGTAGGGTTTCTTTTATAGCGTTATTACCCTTGTGATATAAAAGAAATCCAAAATTCTGGTCAGCACTTTCTGGAGACTTAAAGACGTGATATGTTCTTCGAGGAAAAATTTTAAGTCTCCAGAAAGTGCTGACCAGAATTTTGGATTTCTTTTATAGCGTTATTACCCTTGTGTCGGGTGTTCGAGAGCTATCTCTACGAGATGGCTTAGTCTGTTTAGGACATAAAGAGTTTGTTGTGATCAGCAACAAACTTAATGGTATATATAATCGTTTTTGAACCTTCGCGAAGGATATGTGTGTTTAAGAAGGCGTGTATGTTTTATAGTCGCGAACGGACTGTGAGCATTCCGTTTCGGAAAGTTTTGATGAAAAACAGTTCTTCGAGCGTTAGCGACGTCTCGCTGTGTCGAAGGTTGAGTTTTTTCTTTCGTATGCCGCATTTCGTGTTTGAAATGTTAACGGGCTCGAAGATGTGTGGTATCACAAGGTTTTTGTTTTAACCTTACGAAAGAGAAATGTTTTGTTTCTGAGGAATTAGGACCAATGGGTCACGTAAATTTTTCCCTGAGAATATGCGACTTCCTTCACTGTGCTTCGTGAAGAGTTGGCCCCCTGAGACTTATTTTGTGTATAGTTAAGGATGCTTCGTATAGCTCTAGGAGATTCGTTATGATTTTTTTCTTATGCACCGCTTTTTACTTGTAAAACGTTGTGGGTTTAGAGTAAACTGCATAGCATATTGAACTTGGTCGATTGTTGACAAGTTGAAGTCTTCTCTTAACCGTTTGGTGGTTACGAATAAGTTTTGATATTAAGAATTTATCGTATGATTTCCGATTCTTGGTTATACAATAGTTATTTGCACTTGGCGTTTTTAAAATAATCGTGGATTGTCGTTTTGCTGCTAAATAATTTGGTGGAGAAGTGGTTTCTTAAACATTTTGGCTCGGTCTGAAGGATGTGTTCAGCCGAATAGCCGAGGACGTTTCTGGTCATGGACAGACTATGGCACTTTCGTGTTAAGATTAAGGTCATGTTAGTTTAGAACTTTCCGGTTCGGATTTTTATCAAAAGGCGTAATTGGCTGAGGGCCAAAGAGCGTTTGTCGAGATCGACGGGCCAAGTCGAAGTTTTCCTTGCTATAGTCGTACGAGAAATCTATATTTTTTGTATGATGAAGACAAAACCTAAAAGGCTCAATAAAAAACCGTGCGAGATGATTGCCTGCTCGGATGGAACCGAGGGAGATGGGAGGCAGAATCCAGCTAGCCGCATGGGTAAGGAAGGAGATCTGTAAGATCGTAGTGCGAAGAGATAAAGTTTAGTTTTTTTTTGTCGAGAGACAAACCATATGACTTTGTTTTTAGATATCCACAAATTGTCCAAAGCACTTCTCCGTAAAACTTGTTACATTCGTTTTTGAAAGTTTCTTCACATAATATGGTGTGACTATATGAAGGATGTTTCGCGTAAGTTTTACGAGGAGTGAATGTCATAGACGTAAATTGAGAATGTCTCTCACAGATTACTCGTGATGTTTGCGAACGAGAAATGTGCTTTCGTCATTCTATTTTACGCATTGCGAAGTCGTTTTTATGACACCGATCTTGTTTTCTCGTACGGTCTTCCGTATAAAATGTCATAGTTATACGAAAGTAATGGATGATCGGTTTTACGAGGCATCGCATGGCCTAAATGATTTTCTGTCTAATACTACGAGAATTTGCTTTGTCAAAAGCGTTTTCTTGATGCAGAGACAAAAAATTTTTTTTGAAGTATGGGAGTATACGAGTATAGTATACGTACCTACTCCCTCACTTTTTCTACAAAATAAAACGGCTGAAACGATATTATGAAGGGTTGTGTACGTTTTTTCTTTCGAAGATTGGGATCGTCGACAATACATGTAGGTTTAAAGTCGACGCTAGGATTGTGACTTGGTGACTGTCATGTTGACGACTAGGAATACGTCGGTTTTAAGAAAATTACTAGGAACGAGTCGATTTTAAGACGATGTTTGCGTTTCCAGTTCGTTCTTTTCTTAGGGAGCGAGTTGAGTGTGCGTGGCGATCGTTTCTCGATTTTTCAAGAGTTTAGATCGGTTTGCAAGATCTGCCTGAGCAGCCGCCAAACAATAGATCCAGACAGGAAAATGCCTAAGAATTAGTTCGCTAGACTATTCTCCTAGATCCTAAGTTCCCTAAAGTTTTATGGCGATCTCCGAAGAGTTTTTATTTCTTAAAACCTTCCTACAAAAATTCCAAGTCTGATTTCAAAAAGTTCCAAGCCGGCCATACCTTAGTTTTCTCGAAGGTTCTGGTTCACCTCTTCTCCGTTTTACGTGCTCATATTCCCTTCCTCTTCTCATGTCTGTAGACCCTTAAGAATGGTAAAAATATTAGTTTTTCCTAGCCGTGTTTAGGCTCAAACATGTCTTGCGGTTTTTATCGTAAAGTTCCCACGGTATCTCCAATCGAGACGAAACAAGAGATGTTTTGATCAAGATTCAAAGGAGAAGGCTAAGATGGAGGTAAGGGCGAGTAGGATGCCCAATATGGCGAGGAGGATGACCAAGAGGGTGAGCAGGACGCCCAAGAGGTCGAGTAGGGAAACCGAAGGAGTTTAGGCGAGTCTCACTTGTTTTTGTCGTAAAATTTCAATGGAAACCCCGGTTGAGATAAAATGAAAAGCATTCGATCAAGATTCGAAAGAGAACAAAAGGGAGCAGCTCATCAGGGCTTGCCCAACTCCCCATGAGGCGATTTGGAGGGAATAAATAATATTCGCCATCGGGTCGAGTTGGAGAATGTACGTCCAAATTATTTTGATGGTAAAATCTCAACGGAAACTCCGATTGAGACGAAACAAAAAACGTTTCGATCGGGACTCAAAGGAGAACGTAAAGGTGAGCCAAAAGAGTACTCATCCAGTCAAACTCGCCCAATGGGCGAGTTAGATGGCTCGTTTTGTCCAAATCGCCCGTTCGGCGAGTTGGACTGGTCAAACTCGCCGAACGAGTGTGTTAGACGGGTCGTTTCGTAGAACTCGCCCGTTTGGCGAGTTGGACTGGTCAGACCTGTGCGTCCAACTTGTTTTGATCGTAAAATCTCAACAGAAACTCTGATTGAGAAGAAACGAAAAGCGTTTCGCGACTCAAAGAAGAACGAAAAGGTGAGCCAAAAGGGTGCACATCCAGTCCAACTCGCCCAATGGGGGAGTTAGATGTTTTGGCGAGTTGGACTGGTCCAATTCGCCCAATGGGCGAGTTAGACGGCTAATTTTGTCCAACTTGCCCGTTCGGCAAGTTGGACTGGTCAAACTCGCCGAACGGGCGAGTTAGATGGCTCGTTTCTTACAACTCGCCCATTCGGCGAGTGGGATAGGTCCGACTTGTGCGTCCAACTTGTTTTGATCTTAAAGTCTCAACGGAAACTCTGATTGAGACGAAACGAAAAGTGTTTCGATTGGGATTCGAAGAAGAACGCAAAGGAGAACCAAAGTATTGCTTGTTTTGTCAAACCCGCCCAATGGGCGAGTTGCACGGCTCGCAATGTCCAACTTGTCCGTTGGGTGAGTTGGTCTGGTCAAACTCGCCCAATGGGCGAGTTTCACGGTTTGCACTGTCCTACTCGCCCGTTGGGACTAGTCAAACTCGAGTTTGGATAGTATGCTGGTGCGGTCCTTTCGTAAACGTTTTCAATTTCTTCTACCAAAGTTGTATGCTAATTCGTTTCACTTTCCGAACGATGTTGTTTAGCTTTAATTTTACGAAACTTATTCCGCAAAATGTCATGAGTTTAGTATTACGAAAGATGTTTCATAAAATGTTGCTGAGTTTAATTTTATGAAAGTCGCTAACTAAGCGTGTTTTCGTATTTGGATGTACGAGAGCCGTTCTTTTGTAAAACTTACGTTTTAGCCTCTAAATACTTGGATGTGATGAGCTTAATTATCGGCAATCGATTTAATCGGAGATTTACTCGTTTCCGCAGGATCAATCCGAGGGGATTTTGAGTAGTTTTTCCGAAATAAGTATCGCATAGATTCGGAGCTTGACTCTTTACGAAATCTTAAGTTTTGAGAATGTTTTAGCAGTGAGGGATACGATCTCTCGTTTTTCTTAGTTTTTTTCAGCCGTTTAAGGTTTTGAGTGATTCAATATAGATCAACTTTGTTTCTTCGAAAATTATTCAGAAGAAGTACAAGAGTGGGGGTTGTGCACCCGATTTGATGTGCTCCCTTTCTCCGCGAGTAATCTAGGGTTTCTCCGCAATTTATGGGAGAGCAGATTTTATTTCTCCAAAAAGTTTTTGAAAAGGTTCTTTTGGTCGAACCCTTATGCCTGAGATTTTTCCAACTCGGTAATGAGACGAACCTTACGAGGTTTGATAGATTTTATCGTTGCCCTTTCTGTTTAGTGAGAGAAATCGCGAGTTGTTTCGGTGCCCCGCCGGTGGCGAAGAGTCGCGACTAGGTTTTCAATTTTCTCATTCACTGCAGTGTTAGCATAAGAGTTGGCGATGGGAGCAATCACTGCTGGAGTTATTTTACCAGCATTGTTGCGAGCTGCGGTATTGTCTTTAGTATTTCCAGACATTGTTTCGATCAAGCGTTTTGGCTACGAGTTAGAGTAATCCGACCGCCCCCCCTCCTTCTAGCGCCAAACTGTAGGAACCAAAATTCGCACTGTCGATTTCCATTGAATTAAGAGCGCATGGTAAACCATAGTTTCCCAGAGGTCCCGGATATCTGCTAAACCACACGCAAATCAGACAGAATATGAAGTAAATATTGAAAACAAAGTAAGAATCAAAAAGAGAGCAAATAGATGTCTTAGTCCGAATTTGCGTATGAGCGTTTACAACAGGAGAGGAGCCTAGGCTATGAGAGCTGTAGGCAAGATCCCTAGTTCTAATAACCTAAGACTACAAAACCCTAGTTGAGTTACAGCTCGAATAACAAAATCTGAAAGTTGCCTAAATGCTCTAGGTGCTAAGCTATGTTTTCTCTGAGTGGAGATTTTCGTGTGTCCTCTGCACCATCACCCTTGAAGTCCTTATCTACTCCTCCAGAGGTGGTTTTCTCTTTCCCCTTCTGCCCTTGGTCAAATTTATAGCTTCGCGGAAATATTCCTTTTTTCCTCGATCTTCATGATTATCTTCGGAAACTTAACATTTATCCTTCGATCTTGACATTTATCTTCCAAACTTAACATTTACCCCTTCCTGCAAAATAAAAGATAAACCGTCACAAATTTTGGGCTTCATTTCGGATAAAATTGCGAGTGGGCCTTTAGCCGAGCTTTAGACCTCATAGGGCCGTTTTCTGACTTAGGCGTTTCTACGATTTTATCAAAAGAGCATTGCTAATACGACTTCGTCTGAGAGTTAGGATCTTTTGTATGGGGCCTGTGACTCTAGGTGTTTAGTTAACCGTTACCGTTTCATACGATCGACCCGATCCGTTCTTGAGAAAACGAGTTCTTTCGGTAAAGTTCCAATGTCAACCCTAATCGAGACGGAACAAAGATAAGTTCGATCAAGTTTTGAAAGAGGGAGTTAACGAGGACGAGGTAAAAATGGATTGGTTGATCCGACTTTCTGAACGAGCGAGTCGGATTGCTCGTGCCACATAACTCGCTGGTTTGGGGAGTTGGGCTTGTCCAACTCGCCGGATGGACGAGTTGGTCATCTTGATCTAACCAAATTGCCAAACAGGAAATTTGGTCGATCTGTGCCGTCCAACTCACCCGTTTGGCGAGGTGGTCGAGCCATTCCGTCCCACTCGCCCGTTCGGCGAGTCAGACGTTTGCCTCGGCCAATTCTCTGTCCGAGGAGTTGGATGATCGAGTCTTCTAGTCGTTTTGTCGTATTGCCGTACGGGGATACGTTTACCCAAGATCTTTAGACACGCCCTTCCTTATGGCTCCTTTATGCAGACCGTTCCTTTGTGGTCAGCCAAGATTTGACCTCGATTTTCTTGTTCCTTTTTTCGAGATATTATCGCTTTCTTTCAGAAAGGTAGAATTTTCCCGGTAGGTTTCTGACGTTTTCATCGTAACCAATTTTGACCCCGACAATAAATAAGAACCTCCGCTTGTATCGTCTTATCAATTGTAATGATAATGATATGTATTTAGTCGATAATGGCATTGGGAGGCTTGATAGTCACTAAATAAGTACGTGTGTTTTATTTCTTTGATTCATGTATTAAGACTAATTTAGTGGATGCAAAGAGAAATTACAAACGGTGAGTAAGTAAGGTATGCTTGATTATCTGTAAAATTTTAGTTATCTGCCTTAGGTACAATACATGTTCATCTGTATATGAAACAACGTCGTTTTTTCTTAATTGTTTTTGACCTAATCCTTTTGTTTCCTCATTCTTTCAAGACACAAAGAAACCCAGGGGGCAAAAACTTGGAGATCGACTCAATCATGTCTTCGGTCAATAATATTTATTAGGAAACAGTGTATATAAAGTATTTAAATGATTTCATTAACAAAACATATATACTAAAATAACCAGCTTTCAAGGACATGAGAGATAACGTATAATCTTTTGTATATTAATTGAGAAACATTAGAATATGTGACTTATTCCATGTGTCATTACTATAATGACTTTTATAAGCATTAGATAAATAGGTGGTTCATCTAAACATATACTATACTTTATAAACTAAGCATTAAATTAATTAGCAATCTAAACAAAATTCCTCATTATTAAATAAAAACTACAGATTACCCAATGTGATTAAAATATATACGATAATTAATGATTTTTAATAATAAAGATTTAATAATAATTTGGGTGTCCTCTTTTATTTTTAATTTTATAATATTAAAATAAATTGAATATCATATTAAACATATAATAAAAAGATAGATTTTTCATATATGTTATATTAAAAAAAATTAAAATGACTGTAAATTACTAAAATTGTTTAAAGTCTCACATTGAAAACTTAATTATCTATAATTTCAAAAATTATACTAATAACAAATGATATTTAAACCATATAAGTAAAAGTTTTTATTTAATATATTCAAATTATCAATATATATATATATATATATATTAATCATTTTGATTAAACTTTTAGTATATATATATACTATTTCAAACTGTTGTATATATATATATATATATATATATATATATATATTAAAAAGATCAAAAGAACTTTCTCTTTAAAAAATATTAATCTCTTTTTATTTTTATTTTTAATTTTACTAATAATTTTTTTTTTCATTGAGGAACTTTCGAAATACCTATATAGAACAAAATTAAATCTAAAAAATATACGAACAGAACTTCTACATCCATGATCAATGAAGACAAACTTATGTTAATATATATACTTACGTCTCATCATACATTCAGAGCCTTGTATCAAAAAATGATGAGCTCGTAGATAATACTAGAAAAAAATATCTACTTTACTAAAAACTCATAAATATATTGCAACTATTATACTAACAAATAACTTAAAAAGAAATTATGTACAAAAAAAAACATATTGAGGAATGGTGACTATTGTCTCTCGAGATACCTTGAACAATAAAGTGCCCCCTCTACTTCAGTATTGTATCTGCCAGATCTTTGGTTAGCAAAAGACTAATCAAAAGGGTGGGATCAAGATCATCTATTTGAGTATGGAATGATCCATGGCTCCACCCCATTCGCTCGGGAGTAGCAAACAATAAACAACACAACATTTACCTTAATCTTAAAGTGGACTCTTTCATCAGTATAAGATCATGGACATAGAACTCACATGAAATTTGGTATTTGGTGGATCCACATGATGCGGAGATTATAGAAAGTATACTAGTAAGTCATATTCAACTGGTCGATCAAGTTGGATTGCAGTTTACCAATAATGAGAAATACACTGTGAAATTTGGTTGTCTAGTGGAACGAATATACCCTGACAGAGAAAAACGCTGCCAATACATGGACCAACTGTCACTCCTTTAAAGGTTTTCTCTTGGAAAATACGATGCCCACCAAAGATAAAATAATTTTTATGCGAGATAGTGTCAGGATGTATATTGGCAAAGGAAAATCTACAAGCCAGAGGGATAGAAGGTGTTACACAGTGTGTAAGATGTGGTGTAACCGAGGAATCAATTAACCATGTACTTTTGAATGTCCCCCGGTGGTCCAATTTCGGCTCTCTCGATGATTCCATCAAATCCAGACATTTTCACTTCTCAAATTATTTTGCAAATTTGGATTATTTGTGCTGAAGGACTTCTCCGCATATGGAAGAACATCAATTTATACGGATCTTATGGTACATTTGGAAAGGAAAAATAACAATAGGATTTTTAGCAACTTAAAAATTTATCCAAAAGATACTCTTAAATTGGCAGATGCTGAATCATATCTTTGGGCTGAGGCACAAGCCTCATTCACACAAAGGGTCACCAAATCTTCGGAGCTGTAGGTGACAATTACACCTCTTGTACCAGGAAGATGTTTTTTTATGGATGGGTCATGGGAAGATCAGGATATTTGCTTGGGACAAGGCTGGTGTTGTATGTTAGAAGGTTTTGATGGACTAATGAGGCAAGGAACAAAAGAGCTTGTGTCTCACCCTTTCATTGGGAAGTAAAAACACTCATATGAGCAATGGAATGTATGAGGAATTTACGACAATTTCAAGTCACATCTGCAATGGATTGTTCTCACATCTGAAACCTGAAAAAACTAATCTACCTTTGCAAGTTACTTGGAAGATATCAAGATCCTAAAAGAAAGTTTCAACCAGTCAGAGGTCATTCGCATACCCCCGTGCATAGAATACCAGGGCGGACTGTCTTGCACGCAGTGCCAGAAAATAACTGTTGATTGTCATTATATGGATGCTAGGTTACCAGCGTGGTTTGCAGAATATTAAGTGAGTCTGTTTTTATTGATGACGAAAAAATATTTCATATAGAAAACTATGATCATTGATTTAAATATTATTGTTTTAGTAAGATATAAAACATCTAGAAACCATATGAGTATAAATTTTAATTTAATAATATTCATATATATATATATATATATATAAAATTTTAATATCATTTAAATTAAACTACATGCCATACAATATATATACAAAAAATTTTAGAAATATACATTATGAATAAATTTATAAAATATAAATAGTTTTAGAATTTTAATTTGATAATCATTAAAATATATCTACATCCTTTTGTTATTATTTAAAATAAAATATTTTTCTATAAAAATAATATATTTAAATAATAATAAAATTCCTACTCTACGGAAGGCACATGTTAGTACTTAGTATATAGTACTGAAATGAACCTAATGCAATTTATTTCAAGAAATTATATATATATATATATATATATATATATATATATATATATATATATATGATTGATCAAAAAACCTTTCTTTTTATCAACAAAAATAAATCTCTTTTTTTATATTTCTTGTTATTGGGGAACTTTCAAAAGACCTCAATAGAACATAACTACAATTAAAAAATACGAACGAAACTCCCACCATTATCAACAAAGACCATCTGATGTTTCATATACCTTATGTCTCACCAAACAATCATATACCTTTAAGTCATATTCAACTGGTCGATCAAGATGGATGGCAGTTTACCAATAATGAGAAAAACACGGTGAAATCTGGTTATCAAGTGGAACGAATATACCATGATAGAGAAAAAAACGCTGCTAGTTCATGGACCAACTGTCACTCCTTTAAAGGCTTTCTCTTGGAAAATACGATACCCACCAAAGATAAAACAATTTTATGCCAGATAGTGTCAGGATGTATATCGGCAAAGAAAAATCTGCAAGCCAGAGGGATACAAGGTGATACACAGTGTGTAAGATGTGGAGTAACCGAAGAATCAATTATCGATGTACTTTTTGAATGTCCCCTGGCGGTCCAAGTTTTGGCTCTCTCGCAGATTCCATCGAATCCAGACATTTTCCCTTCTCAATTTCTTTTTGAAAATTTGGATTATTTTAACTGAAGGGCTTCTCCGCATATGGAAGAACATCAATTTACATGGATCTTATGGTACATTTGGAAAGGACGAAACAATATGTTTTTTAGAAACATAGACATTGATCCAAGAAATACTCTTAAATTGTCAGATGCTGAATCATTGCTTTGGGCTGAGGGACAAGCCTCTTTCAAACAAAGGCTCACCCAATCTTCGGAGCTGGAGATGGCAATTTTACCTCTCGTACCAAAAATATGGTGTTTTACGGATGGGTCATGGGAAGATGAGGATATTTGCTTGGGATAAAGCTGGTATAGTACATTAGAAGGCTTTGATGGATAAACGGGGCAAGGAACACGAGAGCTAGTCTCTCACCCTTTCATTGGGAAGTAGAAACGCTTATATGAGCAATTGACTGTATGACAAATTTACGATAGTTTCAAGTTACATCTGCAATGGATTGTTCTCAATATGGAAAAAATGGTTCTGAAACCAGAAAAATAATTTACCTTTGCATGTTATTTGGAAGATATCAAGATCATGTAAGAAAGTTTCAACCAGTCAGAGGTCATTCACATACCCCGTGCATAGAATACCAGGGCGGAGTCTCTTGCACGCAGTGCCAGAAAACAACTGTCGATTGTCATTCATATGGATGCTAGGTTACCAGCGTGGTTTGCAGAGTATTTTATTGATGTCAAAAAATATATCATATAGAAACTATGATCATTGATTTAAATATTTTTGTTATAGTAAGATATAAAACATCTACAAACCATATGAGTATAAATTTTAATTTAATAATATTCATATGGATATATATATATATAAAATTTTAATATCATTTAAATTAAACTACATGCCAAACAATATATATACAATTTTTTAGATATATAAATTATGAATAAATTAATAAATATTAGATACTTTTTACAATTTTATTTTGATAATCATTAAAACATATCTACATCCTTTTGTAATTATTTAAAATAAAATATTTTCTATAAAAAAAGTAATTTATTTAAATAATAGTAATAAAATATCCTACTCTACGGAGGGCACATGTTATTACTTAATATATATAGTATTGACATGAACCTAATGCAATTTATTTCAAGGTATTATATATATATATATATATATTAAAAAATTTATCAAAAGACCTATCTCTTTAACAATAAATATTAATCTTTTTTTTTCTTGTCATTTGGGAACTTTCAAAAGACCTCAATAGAACAAAACTCCAATTAAATAATGTGAATGGAACTTCCACCATTATCAACAAAGACAAACCGATGTTTCATATATATACATTATGTCTCACCGTACAATCAAGGCTATGTATCTAGAATTCATGAGCTCCTAGATAACACAGAGAAAATAGATTAACTAACATCTCATTAAAAGAGTGCAACTATCATACTAACAAATATCTTACGAAACAAATAAAATGTACAAATAAACATTGAGGAATGACGACTATTGTCTTTCGATATACTGTGAACAATGAAATGCCCATCTACATGAGGATTTTATCTTCAATACTAACCTACGTAAGCTTTTGAATAAATCTTAGAGCATCCAATCAAAGAATGGAGGGATTACTTGTATCAAGATTATAGGTTCTCATGAAATTAGATTTGTTGATTATCAATAAGAATATAGTTTTAATATTTTTCAAAATTTTCTTCTCTCAAAGATGTTTTAGAAGCTTAATTTACCTATGTGAAGCACATGAGGTATACAGGTAGTGTATAATTCTAGATCTTAATAAAATCCATTAATAATTTTTATTATGAAATAGTGTATATAAAGTATTTAAATTGTTTCATTAACAAAATATATATCCTTAAATAACCAGTTTTCAAGGATATGAGAGATAATGTATAATATTTTATGATTTTAGAGTAATGATTATGATGAATATCACATCATAAACGCTAGTGAAAGCAGAAACATCGTAATAGTCGGCAATGACCTCCTGAAAAGTACTCTTTCGTAATGCAGGAGTAAGAGCATAATTTATTATCCAAACACAAAATCGTGTAAGTCTTGCTTCTTTCCTCAAGAACTTTTGCTTCCACCAGATCCATCTATAGAAAATAAAACACATTTGGTTATATGTTTATCTACTTTGTTATACTTCAGATGTAGAATAAGGTAAAATGTGACGTATGATATATGTTTACACACACACATGTATATATGTATAGATATTATTTTTTATATATGTAAATTACAATTATATAGTTTAAAAAAATATTAGAAGCCATAAGAATACTATATGTTATTATAAGATGGATGTATATAGATTATACACATAAAATGTACAATTTTCATGTTTGTATATATATATATATATATATATATATGCGAAATTTTGAATTATTATACCAAGAATAATGGACCTGTGGGAAAGAGAAGCATAAATGAAATCAGTATAAAGGATGAGATGAAACGCAGAGAGTATTTCATTTTTCGTAAGATTAAAAAAGGTTTATGATATGTTCTAGAGAAAGAAAGAGAAAGATATGAAATTACTGTGGAAGAAGAGAAAAGAGAGAGTAAAATCGTGTGTAATGTTGTATATTCATAAGTCATAAAGAACCCTTTATATATAGGAATAAACCGACACATACAAAAAGGAAAGAGTACAAATCTATTTGGTACTAGGAAAAGGAAAACATCCAAAACTAATGTGTAATAGGTTTTCCCAAAGTCGGCTAACCCTAATCCTATCTCGACTAGGATTACTAAACCTCTATGGGGTAGGTTTATACTTGGGCCGGTACTAGATGGGTCGACCATAAGCCCATCGACCATGACCCATCTAGAGGTTATGATCAATCCACTCGGTTCATAACACTCCCCCTTGGATGTAATAACCTTGTAATACACCCTAAGTTTTGCCTCATTAAAACCTTTGAAAACCCAATTGGGATAAAACCATGGTTAAGGAAAAAGATTACAACGTGTATTACTCTCCCTATTTTGTACATCACTGAAGATCTTTCAATCTTCTCATTCCAATCTGATGCAATAGCTTCTTCAAGGTCGAGGTTGGCAATGACTTGGCGAATAGGTCGGCTGAGTTGTCACTGGATCGGACCTGAACCACTTCGACCTCGCCTGCTTTATGCAACTCGTGGGTAAAGAAGAATTTGGGCAGTATGTGCTTCGTCCTATCTCCTTTAATGTATCCATCCTTGAGTTGAGCTATGCATGCTGCATGTCTTCATACATTATGGTCGGTTCCTCCTTTCCATCGACCATCGCACAATCTGATCGGATGTGTTGGGTAATTGATCTCAACCAAACTCATTCCCTGCTTGCTTCATGTACATCTAGGATCTCGGCATGGTTAGATGATGTGGCTGCAATTGTCTGCTTCATGGATCTCCAAGATATAGCCGTTCCACCAATGGTAAACACATAACCTATCTGAGATCTAGCTTGATGTGGATCTGATAAGTAACCTGCATCAGCAAAACCAACTAAACCTTCTTGTGATTGGTTAGTATAAGACAATCCAAGATCTTTCGTTCCTTGTAGGTAACGAAGCAAATGTTTAATTCCATTCCAGTGCCTGTTGGTCGTACATGAACTGAATCTCGCAACAAATTTACTGCAAAACATATATCTGGGCGAGTGTGACTAGCAAGATACATCAAGGCTCCTATGGCACTAGGATATTGCACTTCTGGACCAAGTATTTCTTCATCGTCCTTCTTTGGACCATATGGATCGGTTTCTGGACTAAGTGACCGAACCACCATAGGCGATGACAATGGGTGACATTGGTCCATATTGACTCTCTTGAGTACCTTTTCAGTATATACCATTTGATGCACAAGGATTCCATTGTTTATGTACTAAAATTGTAATCTCAAACAAAACTTTGTTTTACCTAGGTCTTTCATTTCGAATTCTTTCTTGAGATATTCAACTGTTTGGGAAATCTCTCCAGATGTTCCTATGATATTCAAATCATCAACATACACTGCTATGACCACAAATCCTTTGTTTTCAAACTTCTTTATGAATATACATGGACTGATTGGATCATTCTTGTATCCTTCTTTTACTAAGTATTCACTCAGTTTATTGTACCACATTCGGCCACTTTGCTTCAGTCATGATATACTGTGTTTTTAACATACTTTGGTTGTGATTTAGTGATCTTTCTCATGCAATTGTAGGGTACTTACAGCTCAATTCGAGATATTTCAGGTACAAAAGAGGTTGTGGAACTTTGGAGGGAAACATGAAGAAAAAGGGGAAATTTGAATTCTGTCCCGGAGAACAACCCCATATATCAAGCAGAGCCTTGATCCCCGCGGAGATATTTTAGGAAACTGTCGATTCTCTTGGGATTTTGCCCTAATTTTATTTCCCCTTCCTTCCAGCCGCCACAAAAACCCTATAAATGAGAGGCACGACCATTATCACAACTAGACTCTTTCAGCTCAATTTTTCTCTCATACTTTTCAGCAAAACTTGTTTGGATTCAATACTTTGTAAGGGAGAAAGGAATCTTCACCTTGTTCTCGCGATTAGAGAAGATTTCTTGAACCCTAATTTTAGTTTTTGATTTCGATTTATGGAGTATTATTCAGTATTTCTTGCTGTGTTTATTGCCATGATTGTTGAGTAGTCGATCTTGTTAGTTTAGGGTGTTAGGGTGTTGGATTTATTAAGCTACACACAAATAAGTTGTATGTTCATTGATTGTGGATTTGGAACAAGCGCACATGCTCAACCTGATTGAACCTTATCACCAAGTCAAGCTAATGACTTAAACTAAGCGCTTGGTGGGAGGCAACCCACTGGTAAGTGTGTCTATAATTTAGGTTTTCATTGTTTCTGATTTTTGTTTTTGCTTTTATTAGTTTCAGGATTAAACAAGAAAAACCCGAGTTACCATATTTGGAGAACAAGGCAACTTGGAGAACAAGGTGACCCTGTTCTCTGAGGTTGTTCCCTACCAGGTAAGTGACCCGGAAAAAAAGGATGACATTTCTTGATTCTATTTCACACCAGAGACGGTGTGAAATAAGTCTGGGGGAGGCACTTATGCCTTGTTTTTAGTATTTTCTTATTTTCTTCTATCGAGTCTACTGTGATTTATTGAGTCAGTCT